>JAWQFJ010001422.1:0-31906 GCA_034096865.1 Theodoxus fluviatilis
GCTCGCTCGCCGTGTAAATGAACCACAACACAACCCAGCCTCAGCCAATCAGATTGTCAGGAATAGCGTTAGTGTCCTAGTTACGTTGAAAATGGTCGTTGAGGCTGATTGCGCTAAACGTTGGATTTTAAAACCTAGACAGATAGTTCACAGAAGGTCAGACTGCTACGTCCAGCCAGTCTTGCATAGTTTGAAAACAAAGCAGAAAATGAGGACAACGGTTTGGCATTCCCAGACAACAGAGCTGCATTCAGCCCCTAAAAATAGGACGCCATCACGTAGGCGTTCTCCCCAGCTCTGTTAACGGCTTCAGCAGTTAACAGCCAACTCGATCGCGTTTTCGTAAACGCATTGGGAATAAAATACAAGGTAGACATATTACAAAACTACACAAAAAAATAAAAACAGGGGCTGGGACCGCCACAGAGGGAGAGAGAATGTTATGTTATTGCATTGATCCCTTTATCTTGTCTTTTGCTACAGAAAAGGCTCCTCGTAGGAGAAAGCGGGTGAGCAGAGTGTGTTATCCAGGCAATAGACGTTACAGAAAGATCAGACGAGATGAGGATGAACTACCACAGCCCAAGCGGATAAGGTATATGTAACCATTTTGCTAAGTGCATCATAATGAAGAATGTCTGGTTTGTTCTCAAGTCTAAAGGTTGTTCCCTTGCAGATGAAATTTACATGTTATTGCTTGTGTGGAAAGGTATTGTTTGATAGGATGTGTGTGTGTGTGTGTGTGTGTGTGTGTGTGTGCGCGCGTGCGTGCACGTGCACGTCTGTGTGTGTGTTTATGTGAATGAATATAAGTGTGAGTCTGTGTGTGTGTGTGAGTGTTTGTGTGTGCATGTGTGTGTGTGTGTGTGTGTGTGTGTGTGTGTGTTCTATTTATATAAGAAAGAGATAGGGAAATTCAGTTTACAGTGACATTTATTATCTTGTTACTGAATTTACTTCTGGTAGTCAATCTCTTTTTGTCAATTAAAAAAAGTATTATTTCATACATTTCAGGCTGGACTTGTCTGAGAAATGTGAAGCTGTTGTTGCTGAGGGCAATGCTGTTGGATCTCCTACTGCTTCAGGAGTTGGACCCCGAGTCAGAAAGAGAGGTCGCCCCAGGAAAGTGATCAACAACCACCAGATGATGCAGAGTGGAGCATCAGGTGATTCTGATACGTTGGCAAAGAGGAGCATCTCGAAGAGCATAGAGCGGAGAAATAGACAATCCAGTGGTACTGGCTCCATGATTCGTGCAGGATGCGGACCCGTAGTCAGAAAGAGAGGTCGCCCCAGGAAAGTGATCAACAACCACCAGATGATGCAGAGTGGAGCATCAGGTGATTCTGATACGTTGGCAAAGAGGAGCATCTCGAAGAGCATAGAGCGGAGAAATAGACAATCCAGTGGTACTGGCTCCATGACTCTGAAACATGGAGGGGACAGTAGTGTGGAAGAGAGCACTGGCAATTCACTGCAAGGTGCAGAAGATGAACACGAGGCAACTGGGAAATTTGACAAAGGAAAGGCGAGAAATTCATCTAAGGAACTAGCGCTCTGTTTGCAGTCTCCTGGTCCGGAGGAGCACGAGATGGGCACAGCTGGAAATGATGATGGAGGCAAGAGGAACTCCAGCATCCAGGAATCTGACCTGGTCCAAACTGCTTGCCAAGCTGCTTCAAACAGTTCAAGTGTTGCCGTGCCAGGTGAGCAGTTGCATTTCTCCTTTGAGCTTTTGTGTGTCTGCAGGTCTTCCTGAGACATATTACTTGGCATTGGATCTGTATCCATAAATCTTGTTTATTTCATTTTCAAAAATGTGTAATGTTACTTTCTTGTTAATTATCAGTTAGAAGTCTTTTAGAGTGAGATATTTTCTGAGAGGTGTATTAATTTGATATATTCTTTTGTTCATGTATGTACTGACTTATTACAACTTTGCCAAATAGATGTTTCATAGTGCACAATGTAGGTGCTCTCCTGGCTGAGAGAGAGAGAGAGAGAGAGAGAGAGAGAGAGAGAGAGAGAGAGAGAGAGAGAGAGAGAGAGAGAGGGGGGGGGGGGTTGAGGGGAGGAGAGGGGGGAGGGGGGAAAGAGAGAGAGAGAGACAGACAGACAGACAGACAGGCAGACAGACAGACAGACAGACAGAGAGGGAGGAGGGGGAGAGGGAGAGGGAGAGAGAGAGGGGGGGGGGGAGGGGGAGGGGGTAGGGAGAGAGAGAAGGTTATGTTATTGCATTGATCCCTTTATCTTGTCTTTTGCTACAGAAAAGGCTCCTCGTAGGAGAAAGCGGGTGAGCAGAGTGTGTTATCCAGACAATAGACGTTACAGAAAGATCAGACGAGATGAGGATGAACTACCACAGCCCAAGCGGATAAGGTATATGTAACCATTTTGCTAAGTGCATCATAATGAAGAATGTCTGGTTTGTTCTCAAGTCTAAAGGTTGTTCCCTTGCAGATGAAATTTACATGTTATTGCTTGTGTGGGAAGGTATTGTTTGATAGGGGTGGGTGTGTGTGTGTGTGAGTGCGTGCGTGCACATGCACGTCTGTGTGTCTGTGAGTGTGAGCTTATGTGTATGCATATGAGTGTGAGTCTGTGTGTGTGTGTGTGAGTGTTTGTGTGTGCATGTGTGTGTGTGTTTGTGTGTGTGTGTGTGTGTGTGTTCTATTTATATAAGAAAGAGAGAGGGGAAATCAGTTTACTGTGACATTTATTATCTTGTTACTGAATTTACTTCTGGTAGTCAATCTCTTTTTGTCAATTTAAAAAAAAGTATTATTTCATACATTTCAGGCTGGACTTGTCTGAGAAATGTGAAGCTGTTGTTGCTGAGGGCAATGCTGTTGGATCTCCTACTTATTCAGGAGTTGGACCCCGAGTCAGAAAGAGAGGTCGCCCCAGGAAAGTGATCAACAACCACCAGGTGATGCAGAGTGGAGCATCAGGTGATTCTGATACGTTGGCAAAGAGGAGCATCTCGAAGAGCATAGAGCGGAGAAATAGACAATCCAGTGATACTGGCTCCATGATTCGTGCAGGATGCGGACCCGTAGTCAAAAAGAGAGGTCGCCCTAGGAAAATGATCAACCACCGGCACCAGATGATGCAGAGCAGAGGAACAGGTGATGCTGGTACTTTGGGAATGAAGAGCTGCAAGAAGAGCATGGAACAGAGCACAGAGCTACAGCAGCAGCAGCAGGTCCTGGTCTTCCACCAGCAGCAAGCAGCTCAGGCCTCGCCAAGCGCCAACTTCCTGGCGCGTCTGCGCCTCTTTGAGTCCTTGGAATGGTCCCAACCCCAGAGATCTGATCTGACGGAGCTCCACCACCACCTGCCCCTGACCTCCAGCTCCGCAGGCAATGACCTCTTCTCCCCTGGACTGCCGGGCAGCTGCAGGCACGCTGGCGGTGTGTGGAGGCTGATTGTGTCAGAAAAGTGAAGCTGTTTTTTGCTGGGAGAACAACCTTAGAAGCATAAGAGAGACAAAACTATAGTTAACAACTCCATTCAGCAGTTCATCTGGATGAAAGGTTGGGAACTGTTCCCTAGAGTAAACTGTTGAAGTTTCCAGCAGAAATGGTTTTTGATGGAACTAATGTACTGCAGAACTGGAAATTTGGCCATAATTTTGGCCCTAAAACCCCACTGGGGTTTAATCTGCAACTGACTGGTAGTGGGTGAAACTTGATGTGCCGTGCACACCAATTCAACAAGAACTTTGAGCCTTAGATGGACCAAATGAACTTTGTGACTGTTATGTAAGTTCCTTGTCAACCAGCTGCCACATATATGTATTCGGTACAAGTAGCAGAATGTAGTCTGGAATTGATCAAAATCACTAGACCGTCATTTTAAGATTCAGAGTCACGATGACAGTGGGGAAGCTCACTTCTTGTGCAGGAAAGTAGAGATGAGTAGTTTTCTATAGCTTTAGTTTATATTGAGCTGACAGCAGAAGATAAATAGTTATGTCTGAGATGTTAAAACTTGGGACTTCTGCATGTATGTTGGCCATTTTTGAAAAGTGCCATCATTCAAAGAAGTTTCTTTGAAAACTGCCTTGCAATGCTATAAATTAGTTACACTCGATAAGTGAATGATATTCATGTGCATTTCTTTGGCATAGATAGCAAGCTTGCGAGCTGCATACTCGTAGAACTGACAATGCTAGAGAATGGAAGATTTGTTCTGGAAGCATCCATGGTGGCTTGTTGACTGGTAATTGATGTAACAGGCATTGTTATTGTGGTCTTGCAGGCTGAACCCTCTGGATTGAGCGTAAGATTGGACCCATCATGTCCTCCTATGCAGTTCATGGAAAGTGAATAACTAGAGAAGTTGTGACTTGACTAGCTCTTATTTGAACCAGCTCTAGTGATTTTTGTAGTCAGTGGCCTTACATAGCCTGGGAAGGCCTTACATAGCCTGGGAAGGCCTTACATAGCTTAGAAAGGCCTTACATAGCCTACAAAGCCTTACATAGCCTAGAAAGGCCTTACATAGCCTGGAAAGGCCTCACATAGCCTGGGAAGGCCTTACATAGCCTACAAAGGCCTTACATGGCCTAGAAAGGCCTTACATAGCCTAGAAAGGTCTTACATAGCCTGGGAAGGCCTTACATAGCCTACAAAGGCCTTACATAGCCTGAAAAGGCCTCACATAGCCTGGAAAGGCCTTACATAGCCTACAAAGGCCTTACATGGCCTAGAAAGGCCTTACATAGCCTAGAAAGGCCTTACATAGCCTAGAAGCCTTACATAGCCTGGGAAGGCCTTACATAGCCTACAAAGGCCTTACATAGCCTAGAAAGGTCTTACATAGCCTGGGAAGGCCTTACATAGCCTTCAAAGGCCTTACATAGCCTAGAAAGGTCTTACATGGCCTAGAAAGGCCTTACATAGCCTACAAAGGCCTTACATAGCCTACAGAGGCCTTACATAGCCTGGAAAGGCCCTACATAGCCTAGAAAGGCCATACATAGCCTAGAAAGGCCCTACATAGCCTACAAAGGCCTTACATAGCTGAAAATGCCTTACATAGCCTAGAAAGGCCCTACATAGCCTAGAAAGGCCCTACATAGCCTGGAAAGGCTGATAAGCTGTGAAGCTTCATTCATCACTCATCACTGACCAAAATTCCAAGCAGAATAGACGTGCATCACACCAGATTGTGGGAGGGCAGTCCCAGGCATGATCAAGATTGAAGAAACTTGATCCTAGAGATGTTAAAAATTATTTATTTTTTTCTCAGGTGTTTATTTTTGCAGAGCAAGCTGAAAATGATCATCGATGATTCCTGGGATGTGCGGATCTATGTCAGGTTCCTTTGGTTGCCTTATGTCAGGTTCCTGTATGGCAGCAATGAGCTTAGAAGTTATGTTCTTGATTTGTTTGCAGGCAGACAGACTGTGGAAACTAGCTGCGCTGGAGATGTGACAAAAATGACATTTTTTCAGTCATTATGTTTAGGAAAATGGACTTGGGGTGCTGACTGACTAGCTGTGAGTACAAAGACTTAAGGAGCAGAATATACATATATTTTAGTTGTCATAGGTAGATTATTAGACTGGGTGAAAATTGACTGGGCACACTGAGGTGGGTGATAAATGGTTGTGTGGCATCTGAATTGTGATTCAGTCCAAGCAGTGCCAAGAGATGCAGAATCTGTGGACAGCAGAGAAATGAGGGGGAGAAGCATAAAAAATTCCACTGTGTCCTTGTTACTTTTGCAAAGTTGACTGTGAAAGATCATTGACGTGAATGATATGTTACCATTATCTATGGATTGAAGGCCAACGACACAATAGCAAATGTGTTAAAAGATTTGATTTTTTGCAAGTAGGCAGTTCCAGTGGAATGAAGAAAATAATTCTTAGCTGGCTATATGTAATAGCAGATGTTGAGGAAACTGCCTGCCTGAAGTGAAAATAAATATTCCTTTGAGATATGCCGTGATGGAAATAATTTTGTCAGAATTTTTTTATAACTGTGATGTCTTTAGATATGAAGGCATGATGTCTGAAAGGTAATTTGTAACCAGAG
The DNA here is from genome assembly GCA_034096865.1 of Theodoxus fluviatilis. Taxonomy (NCBI): domain Eukaryota; kingdom Metazoa; phylum Mollusca; class Gastropoda; order Cycloneritida; family Neritidae; genus Theodoxus; species Theodoxus fluviatilis. The sequence continues at coordinate 6,051 of JAWQFJ010001422.1, forward strand.
CTTATGGGCTGGAAGTTTTTAAATAAAACTTTGTGCAATGTGAGATTCATATGTGATCCATCTGCACAATACCAGTCACATGTTCAGACCTGCCAAATGCTACGCTTTAGGCGTAGCATGCTACGCTTTCGACATGCTTGCTACGCTGCTACGCTTGTCCATAAAAACTACGCTTTTCCCGCGTGCTTAAACTTTTGACCGCGATGGAGAATCCCCCCCCCCCCCCCCGCTTTCACGCCGCCAGTGCAGCTTATCGCACCGCCTTCACAGCCTTATCTCTTCCCCCCCCCCCCCCTTTCACGCCACCGGGTCAGCTCTTATCACGCCAACCTCACAGCTTTATCTCTCCCCACCCCCCACCCCCCACCCCCGCTACGCCTATTCCTTCAATGCTACTCCAAATAGCTCTGGATGCTACTCTTTGGCATGATGGTGGGTTGGCAGGTCTGCATGTTGACATGATAGAAAGCAAGGAAGCAGTCAGAAATTTAGGCTTGGGGCCAACAAAGTCATTTTTGAGTTTTTGGCATAAATGTGTTGCATGCAATGTCCCCGATGTCACTGATTTCTTCTTATATCAAAATTAAGTGTGTTTTGGGGGGTAATGTTCAATAACTAAAAAGCTCTTGATGTGAATAGATTTGTAGAAAGAGCCTACTTTGAAGCTTTCTACTTTGTCCCCCCTGCAGACTACTCCATACAGTGTGATATCATTTGAAAGATAAAGAGAGCTGAAAAACAGCTGCATGGGTATGAGCTTTGTCATGAGAATGGGTTGACAGACAGGAATGCCTGAATAAAGGGAAATCTTGCACTGCAAGTGTGAACAAAGTCTTGACCTGGTAGTGTAACAAGCATTTTGGCCAGATTCTCTTCATATTGTTAAGTTTCCTCTTCCATACTCTACCAGTAGACAACAGTGACATATGACCTTGAACCCTTGAAAAAGAATTTGCAAAAATTTTTACCCACCTGTGGCTACCTGCATCGGACCAATCCAATTGCCTAATATCTGCGCGGCCGCAGTTGCCGGGGCAGCGGGAGTTACCTCCCCTGTCCTGCAAGCGCCGGGATATATACCGCAGGTAGCCACTGACCAGCCTCTTTTTGACTTTCGAGGCGCTGTGTGCGTTTCGCTGGCATGTGGATACCTCATGTTTGGATTACCCTCTGCTCTTGTGTGCTGTGAGAGTTTGCTTTTCCCCTGCGTTTCTTCGCTGAGAGTTTCAGGGAAGTATGTGCTTGGTTTGATTTCAGTGCCGCGTTGTGCGTTTGGTTAGCCTCTACCTTGAGTGCGCCCGTCGTTTCGTTTGTGTTGGCGGGGGTGGCTCGGGTTGGGGTTAGCGGCGACTTGCTCGTATGTTTGTTGTTCTTAGCTTGTCGTCGTGTTTGTTTCGGTTCGCGTTGTTCGCTTGGATGCACGTTGGTGGCGGGGGAATTGCGCCATTTGCGTCTGTCATGGCGGACTTTTTCGCCGCTCCACGTGTTTGCGGTGTCCCGAATACTGGTGTCGCCTCGGGGGCTAGCGCGAGGTGGAGGGGGGTTTCGTGTTTTAGGAGCACGGTTTTTCTCCTCTCCCTTCTGCGGGATTCGTCCACGCGTAGGCTGGTGTGCTGGCAGCCGCGGCTTTCCTGTCGCGTTTGATGGGGGCGCCATTTGCCTGTTGTGTGGCTTTTGCGCGCTTGGTCTTGAGTGCACGCGCCGGTGTTTCTGTGGAAGCATTGGAATGTTGTTGCTCTTTTCGACTAGCGACGCCTGCTTGTTGTGTGTGTCTTCGCTTTAGTTTTGGGGGTTTGAGAGAGGTTTTCGCTCTCGTCGGTGTCTTTCTCTCTTCCTCCTGCTTCGCTTTCCACGCGTCGGTGGCGGTCTAGCGCGTGCTGCGCTTTGAGTCCGTTTGAGCGCGTGTTTTGGGCGTTTGGTGCGTTTGTGGCGTCGGCTAGGCTGTGGCGGCGAGGTCGGGAGGGAGAGCGGAATTCTAGTGCGTGTTCCTTCTCTCATTCCTTCTCTTGCTCCCATGCGTCGGGCGTTTTTGCGTGCTCCCGTTGCTTCTCCTGTGTTGACAGGTGGCGCTGCGGAATGTCGTTCTTTGCACGCTCATGTTGCTTCACCCTCCACGCGCTGCGGTCTGCTTGGACGGTGACTCTGTGCTTGGGTCACCGTTGGCTCGCTGCGGGTGGGTGGGGGCGGGAGGGGTTGTTGCCCGCCGTTTTTTGTTGGTTTGGAGGCTGCTGGGCCGCCGGGTGTCTGTCAGGGCTGACAGCCTTGACGCTTGGCTTGTCCGTGGTGTGCGGCATTGTGGGGAGGAGAGTTCTCGCTTTCTTTGCGTGCTTGGCTTTTCCTCCTGCTCTCTGTTGCTCGTAGTTGTGATTGCGGCCTTCCGTGGCTTTTCCTGTTTGACAGGGGGAGCGACGGTATGTCGTGTTTTTCGCGCGGGGTTGTTTTCTGTGTCTTCCTCGCGGGTTGCAGCACTGGCCTCTGGCCAGGAGTCCAGCGTTTGCTCTCGCTGTTAATCTGGAAGGCGGCTGGCTTTTCTCATTCGTGGCTTGCGTGCGAATGACAGTCCGCGTCTGGGCTTCTCGCTCTCTTGGGGCGCCTGGCTGCACTGTGCGCACGTCGGCGGCGTCTCAGGCGGTGTTGGGTGTGTCTGCGCTGGACCGAGTCCCGAGTCCAGCGTGTGCCTTTCCTGTGGGTGTATAGGAATGGACGGGTTCTCTCACTCGTCTCTGGTGGGTGAGAGTCTGTCTGTGCCTGTGGCTGCTTCATCTGTTTGGAGCGCCAGACCGCGTGGTGCGCGTCGGCGGCTTCTCGTGGACGTTGGAGCTGCTGGCTACTTTGCTGGGGACAGTGTCGGAACCTTTCTATGCGGAGTTGGGGTTTTCGGCGCTCGTAATTTCCCCCTCCAGGGCTTTGGTCTCTGGTGCCCGTGGGCCAGGCGGTTTCTGACTTTTCCTTCCCACTTCTTCTGGCGGGTCGGGGGTTTGCTCGCCGGTTAGACGGGGGGTTTTTTGCTTTGGTTTTTGCTTTGGTTTCAGCTCTTCACCCTCTGTGTTCGAGGTGTCGGGGTCGCGTTCTCCTGGTCAGCGTCGTGGCTTTGCTGTCTCGGTGAGGTACGTATCGTGCGATCCGGTGCCAGTCCCTGCGCTCTCGTTACATGGTTCGGTGCGATCTTGGCTGAGCAGCGCCTGCTCTCGGTTTCGGGTCGGTGCAGTACACCGACGGAAGGCGGTCTCACGCTCTCGACACGTCGAGTTCTGCGGTGCGACCAGGGCAGAGCCTTGCTCCCGGCCATTGACTCACGCTGTCGGGTCCAGTGAGCCCGCCGCCCTCCTTCCTTTGCGATCTTCTGTGCCCCGCCCCTCCGCTCCCATGCGGTCGAGCTCTGCGGTTGGGTTGCGACGGAGCGTTGCCACCGGCCTTTCAGCTAACACTGCCTGGTCCGGTCTGCATGCCGTCTCTCCCCCTGTGCGTTCTTCTGTGCCCCGCCCCTACGCTCCCGAGAGGTCGAGCGGGGTGGGCGCTCTCACCGCGCTCCCGGGGGTCGAGCTCTGCGGTTGGGTTACGACGGAGCGTCGCCACCGCCCTTTCAGCTAACACTGCCTGGTCTGGTCTGCATGCCGTCTCTCCCCCTGTGCGATCCTCTATGCCCAGCCCCTCCGCTCCCGTGCGGTCGCGCTCTGTGGTTGGGTCACGACGGAGCGTTGCCACCGGCTTTTCAGCTCACGCTGCCTGGTCCGGTCAGCATGCCGTCTCTTCCCATGTGCGATGCGAACAGGGCAGAGCCTTGCTCCTGTCCCTTCAGCTCACGCTGTCTGGTCTGGTGAGCCCGCCGCCCTCTTTCCTGTGCGATCCTCTGTGCCCCGCCCCTCCGCTCCCGTGCGGTCGCGCTCTGTGGTTGGGTCACGACGGAGCGTTGCCACCGGCTTTTCAGCTCACGCTGCCTAGTCCGGTCAGCATGCCGTCTCTTCCCATGTGCGATGCGAACAGGGCAGAGCCTTGCTCCTGGCCCTTCAGCTCACGCTGTCGGGTCCGGTGAGCCCGCCGCCCTCTTTCCTGTGTGATCCTCTGTGCCCCACCCCTATGCTTCTGTGAGGTCGAGCAGGACGGGGCACTCTCACCCCGCTCCCGGGTGGTCGAGCTCTGCGGTTGGGTTACGACGGAGCGTGGCCACCGGCCTTTCAGCTAACACTGCCTGGTCCGGTCAGCATGCCACCTCTCCCTCTGTGCGATCCTCTGTGCCCCACTCCTGCCCTTCCTTGGGGTCGGACGGGGCAGTGCGTCGTCTGCACCGTGTTTCTGGTTGTGTGCATTTTGCGGTCTCCCTGCGTCGCAGTGTGCTGTCCAACCGCTCGGCGGGCGTTCCGGGGATCGGCACGCCGCTTTCCTTCCTGTGCGTTCTTCTGTGACCCGTCCCTGCACTCCCGCGCGTTCAAGCGTGTCGGTGCGGCACAGTCCTGTGCTTCGTCTCCGTGCTCCCCAGGGGTCGGGGGCCTCGGGTCGGCGCTTTTCCCCTGACTGTCGGCACCATCGGTCTGTGGATCGTGGTCCACGTTCTCCAGTGCAGAGGGGGGAGGGGCGTCTTCTCTCTCTGGGTCTGTATTCTCGGGCTCTAGGGGAGTGGGGGGGGGGGGGGGGGCTTCGGGGGAGCGTTGTGTCTGGCTGTTCAGCGGTTGCTGTTTGGCCCGATGAGCGCGCCGCCTTTCCTGCTCAGGCCCTAGTGCCACGCCCTCGCTCTCTAGACATGTTGAGTGGGGAGGGGCGGCACAGGCGTGAGTCTGTGTTCTCTGGCTCCATGGTTTCGGGCTCTCGGCCGGGTGCCTTTGCTCGGTCGTGGTCGGGCATGGCAGTCTACGCTTTCCCTTCCATGCGCCTTCTTCCAAGGGTATTGGCTCCGGTCGCCCTGGAGCGTCCTCGCCTGTTTCTGGTGGCGCCGTTCTGGCCTGGAGCTTCCTGATTCCCTGTTCTGCTAGCTCTGGCAGATGGGGAGCACATCGAGCTTCATCTATCTGCGTGCACTCTGGTGCAGCCTCGTTCGGGAATTGGTCATCCGAAGGTTCACTTGTTGCAACTTCTGCTTGGCTTCTTTCTCCTGCGGGTTCACTTGGATACTCTCGTTTGTGGCGAGCATCCTATGTTCACTGTTTGGGGCGTGCACTCCCGTGTTATCTGGTTCGAACTCAGTCCCGTCGTCTGCGGGACCGACGACTGTTTCTGCCACTTACACGTCGCCGCGCTCAGGTGTCTTTGATGTGTTTCTTGCTGGATACGTGTTTTTTTTTCGCGGAGGCGTACGCGTATGCGTTTCCTCCTGCTGGTGCCTCTTGGACTCATGAACTCCGCATGGGTGCCTTCTCTGTAACGTTTGCCACGGATGTTTCTTTGGCTTACCTTATGGGGCGGCCTGCTGGCGTAGTGACTGTGTTTCCCATGCACTACCTGCGTGATGTTCGAGTTCTTCGTTTCCATGGCGTCACAGTTGGTTGTTGCGGGTTCGGCTCTTAGTGTGTGATGGTGAGTGTTTTTTCCTTTTGTTCGGTGCTTATGCACAACCCACCTCCCAGGGTTGGGTAATCATGTCACTGTTGTCTACTGGTAGAGTATGGAAGAGGAAACTTTAAGAAATTTAAAATAATTTCTATGTTTCCCTGACATACTTACCAGTAGACAACGGACGGTCCCACCCTCCTCCCGGTTTGTGCATTGCTGGGATTCTCTCAGCGTGTCAAAAAGAGGCTGGTCAGTGGCTACCTGCGGTATATATCCCGGCGCTTGCAGGACAGGGAAGGTAACTCCCGCTGCCCCAACAACTGCGGCCGCGCAGATATTCGGCAATCGGATTGGTCCGATGCAGGTAGCCACAGGTGGGTAAAAATTTTTGCAAATTCTTTTTCGAGGGTTCAAGGTCATATGTCACTGTTGTCTACTGGTAAGTATGTCACGGAAACATAGAAATTATTTTAAATTTCTTTTTTTTTTCTCCCAACCTTCGAAGTGCCATGCCTGGCTGAAATAAAAAGATGTCTCCATGATATTTGCAGCATTGAAAAACTCTTGATATGTTCATTCCAGTGACATACAAAACACAGTTTGTGATTTTTGCTTACATGCAACTGGTTGTGTGCAGATGGGTCACATTTAATAAATTGGATGTGTCCTGGCGCGTGTCCTACACTCAAACTCCTCACCGGTACACCCCATTTGCATTCTGCCCCTCACCCCCAGTGAAGATGTGAGCTAGGTCTCCAGTTTCCTTAACACGTTCTAAATTTAGCCACCATTTGAGGAACAACAGGCAGCTCCCTAAATGTAGAAGTGACTCACAGGAAGGAAACAGGAGTGAGAGTAGTGGGACGCAGCTGACAGCTATAGGGTCATGGGAATGGCAGCAGGAAGCAGACATGGGTTGTATGAGACAGAGTTTAAGAGAGGCAAGCAATAGTTTTCAGTAGAAGAAATTATACAATTTAACCCATTATGACCTAATGTGTGTACTGGAAAAGACTCCCTAAAATCTGAGCTTTTCTCCATGAAGAACACAACAGAGACTTTGTTCATTCAAAACTCATCTCTTCACTTCCACACATCCTGGTAACGAGATGTGAACACTTTTAGAATCCTAAATGAACATGCTACACCCCTGCATCATTACTGTTGCTCCTAGAACATTATTCTTTTTCTCCAGAAGTTTTTTAATGTGACCATCACATTTTAAAGTACACAAACATCTAATTTTTTGTGCCCCCTATTGGCCATGAACTCAAGTCATCCTCAATGATGCAGCAAAGGAGTCATATCTGGTTTTATTAAAGAGAGATGTAAGGCTTGCATCAAATCTGCTGGTAATGGGTTAAAGAAAAACTGATTACTCATGCTCCTTGGGCTTGGCCTGTATGCACCAATGTGTGGCCCGGCATTGGTACATGTATTGTGTTGCTTCGCAAACGAAGATGGCTCGACGCTGCTGTCCACGTCCACCGCAGACACGTTGGTGGCTGTAGAGGCCGATGCGGGACCGGCAAGCCCGACCACAGCAGTCGCAGGGGAAGGTCTGGTCAGGGTCCAGCATGACGCCCTCTCGGTTTTTTTTACTCGCATGCGAAGCAAAAGTGAGTCTATTAATCGCCTGTGTCGTCCGTCCGGGTATCTGTGAAAAACTTTAACGTTGGATTTTTCTCGGAGACTATTAAGTCTATCAACACCCAATTTGGCATGATGGTGCATGATGACAAGGCGTCAAAAAACATACACAGTGACTTGACCTTGCTTCAAGGTCAAGGTCACAGGAACTCTTTAAAGTTGGCTTGAATACGCTGTCCACGCTTCTTTATTTGTCTGACATATTTTGAAGTGACCTTGACACTGAACTATGGAAGATAACTCTTCCAAACTTCATAGCATTGTAGTACACATGCTATACTTTCATCGTGAGTCACATTTAGTCACATATCATCAAGGTCAAGGTCACTTTGACCCTTATGAAATGTGACCAAAATGGGGTAGTGAACCACTAAAAGTGACCATATCTCATGGTAGAAAGTGCCAATAAGCACCATTGTGCTTCCTATGTCTTGAATTAACAGCTTTGTGTTGCATAACCTTGGATGACCTTGACCTTGGGTCAAGTTCACATGTATTTTGGTAGGAAAAATGTGTAAAGCAGTTCTTAGTGTATGATGTCATTGGTAGGTTTAGTTGTTTGACCTTGACCTTGAAGGTCACCTGAAGGTCAAGGTCATGTAAAGGTCAAGGTCAAGCATGTGAGTCGTATGGGCTTTGCCCTTCTTGTTCTCCTCTGGCGCTTCTCCCTCAGTGTGTCCCTGCGGGAGCTCTCCAACACTGCTGTGGCTTCATTGATGGTGTGGCGCCAGGCATCTCTGTCGGCAGCAACGGAGGTCCACTGTCGGGGATCGATGTTGCAGGAGATGAGGGCTTTCTTGACTCTTTGGGCAGGCGGTGGTACAACGATAAACTGATGGAATCGTGTGGTTTCTTTTGGGGAAAACTTGGTCCCATGATTTATGTTTTTAGAAACTGATGATGCAAAGGATGGTGATATGTCATATAGTCTCATTGCAGCTTGGAGACGTTGCAAACGCTAGGGCAGATGACACTTTTAGTGTCGGGATACTTTTTTTTAAAGTTTGGGATGACAGCTTTTGTCTTCGGAAATAAATCTCTTCTTTTCGTTATCATTCAAACTGAAGACTGATTTCATTGCATTGGCAGCAGACTTGTTGAAAAAAATGTTTTAATGAATTAAGAGATAGTCACATTGCAGCAAGAAATGTTTTAATGTGGTGCATTGTCTAAGAACAATGAGCAGATGAGACAGGCATACAGCTGGACTGTTGGTAGGTGAGATTGTTACAAAAAATATGCAGAAATCTCTCAGCCAGAAAGGCAGAACATGTCAAATGACGACTAGATGTAGGAGACATTGTGCAGTTGAAGAAAAAAAGAGTATTTTTTCATTGCCACAGTTCCGTTTGCAATTTCATGTCAGGAGATCGAGAGAATGTGATCGATTTCATTAATAGATTAGTAAAAGATATCTTGGAACAAAGATGTGCCCCTCCCTTACCCCTGTATCCTCATCCCCCCACTCCCCCACTCCTTCCCCCCCCCCCCCCACCCCCCATCCCACCTCATCACTCCCACCTCTCTTCCAAAATTTCCCACCCCCACCCCACCCTCCTTTGGCTCACATTGGTAGGCTATAGCCCTCTGAAGCAACAGCAGCTAATTTCAGCAAAAGTAGCATACTTTTCCATATGGTTCTAGTTGTGACTAAAGCTGTGTACACGAAACTCTGTCCTACAGTCTCCATGGAGACTACTGTAAAGCTAAAAGCTGGGGTTTGTCAGATGTGTCCAGTGGGTTTCATGTTTTCTCCTGTTGCACTCTTTGAGGGGCCAGTGACAAATTTCCTGACTTTCTTGACTGTGCTCTGGACTTGGATGATGTAATAAAGTACGTCCTCGCTGCCGCTTTGTCTGCCATCTGTGTCGTTGCCGACTCCTCGCACTTCCATCTGGTTAGGACCAAATCAATAGGAAGTAAGGAGAAGGCGTTGATGACTCCTCGCACTTCCATCTGGTTAGGACCAAATCAATAGGAAGTAAGGAGAAGGCATTGACGACTTCTCGCACTTCTATCTGGTTAGGACCAAATCAATAGGAAGTAAGGAGAAGGCGTTGCCGACTCCTCGCACTTCCATCTGGTTAGGACCAAATCAATAGGAAGTAAGGAGAAGGCGTTGACGACTCCTCGCACTTCCATCTGGTTAGGACCAAATCAATAGGAAGTAAGGAGAAGGCGTTGCCGACTCCTCGCACTTCCATCTGGTTAGGACCAAATCAATAGGAAGTAAGGAGAAGGCGTTGCCGACTCCTCACACTTCCATCTGGTTAGGACCAAATCAATAGGAAGTAAGGAGAAGGCGTTGACGACTCCTCGCACTTCCATCTGGTTAGGACCAAATCAATAGGAAGTAAGGAGAAGGCGTTGACGACTCCTCACACTTCCATCTGGTTAGGACCAAATCAATAGGAAGTAAGGAGAAGGCGTTGACGACTCCTCGCACTTCCATCTGGTTAGGACCAAATCAATAGGAAGTAAGGAGAAGGCGTTGACGACTCCTCGCACTTCCATCTGGTTAGGACCAAATCAATAGGAAGTAAGGAGAAAAAAACTTGGTATTGTGTGACACATAAAATGATCAAGGAAAGGGAGTCAAGAGTGAGAAGCTGGCTTTCTGAGGAGGAGGAGGTCATAAACTTAATGGCTAGATCCCCATGCACGGGGTTGTATGAATTGTGCAGTCATTTGATTTGAATTGCAAGCGTGTGCGTGCGTGCATGCGCGCCCACAAGCATGCATTTTTGTGAAGGAATCTATCCTCATGTTCTAACCATGTCCTCAAGCAGCCAGGGACGATTGGGCCATGCAAGAGCTTCAAAACGCGGTCGCAAGGCAATCCCCCTGTGGGTTCGGGGTAAGAATTGACCCACCGCGTCTCCCTACGCGATTCGTAAGAGGCGAATAATTAGGGACACCGTAACTTGATTAGCGTTTACTCTAAACTGTTCTGGTGATTTTCGTGCTGAATGGCCTTACATGCCTAGGGCTGATAGGCCGAAAAACACTGTCCATCCATCCATCCATCGCAAGGCAACAAGAGGGCGTGCGGAATTGTGGGCACCGAGTGGGAAACTGATGATCTGGGTACCCCAAATTTTGCCTCTGCGTACTCACTGGTTCAGATATGCGTATTTTTTTTAAACTGTGCGTATTTTTTGCGCGGACCGACAATTTCAAAAATGCCGCTTTTGGTTTGCATACAAAGAGGCAATGCAAGTGAAGAGTTAACTCCCCCTTGAGCACACACACACTCGATCTGCCTTATGGTGGTCGATAGCGCTCAGCCTAGGCCGCACCCGCCACCCCGCCTGACTGACTTTGCTTGTCCGGGGAGTTTCACCGTAGTTACTGTTACACTGTTTATGTTCGCAACTAGAGCATCACACACAGTATTCAAACGTATCCAAGCGGCTAAACAATCAAAATCACAATTCAACTGCGCAAATTAATCTTCTCTGAAGAAACGGTGATGCTACCGAAACGCATACAATCAAAAGTTTGAGCAGCAGTCGAAAGGCAAAAGGAACGCTAGAAAGGGTTCTGTCAAAGAGTTCTGGGAGCACAGGGCAGCCGTCGTGCTGCAGATAACCGAATAAATAAACACGAACAATGTGGAGCAATCACACTGCGAAAAGTGCGGTGGTCACTGGCCCTAGGCCTGTGGAACCCGCAGTCACTCTCCGCAGTCATCTCGCGACCTGGATGAGGTAAGGACACAGAAGGCATTGTTTCACCTAAACCCGGACGTGTTACTTTTTGTCACATCAGCGTCGGGCCCTGGAGTTAGGGCGTAGGGACCACCCATTGAGAGTCAAAACGTGGGATGGAGTTATGTTATTGATATATCCAAACACGCAGCTGGGTAACCGTACGAGGCCGTACGGCTACCTACAAAAAAAATTTGGTAGCCGTACCGCACGGCTACGGAAGCACTTCTAAAAATATTTGCTTACCGTATATCCTCCAGAAACTTGAAGTGATCAAGCCTATGATTTTCAGTACAGTGCATGTTGGATAAAACAACCAAGATTATACACACACACAAATACACACACACACACACACACAAATACACACACACACACACACACACACACACACACACATAGAGGGAAGGTGAGAGAGAAAGAGAGAGTGAGAGAGAGAGACAGACAGACAGACAGACAGAGAGAGAGAGAGAGAGAGAGAGAGACTAGGTCTAGACTAAGCCTGGTCAAAAGACCAGTATCCATAAGAACAATGAAAATACAGCCAGAGAGCCACGAGAATCAGCGACAGGCCCTGGACGCCTAAGCAAGCCGAAGAATCTACTCTACTCTACTCATGGTGACCGTGAGCGTTCTCGCACAGACGCAGACTGTGTGTGCCACTCAAACTTTAACGGAAACAGGGCCCGTATCCAGAACGGCGTGTTATTTTAACCCCGATTTATCTCTAAAGTAAACTCAGACGATTCCAACTGTCTGTTCCGCTCTCCCTTGGCTGGAAACCAGTATATATAGCAAAGCGCAACCTAGGATCCTCTGACAAGCGTACCTTATCTCACCGATCAAGATAACCCGGGGCTAGGGGATAAATCCAGTGTTGAAAAGATAAATCGCCGTTCTGGATACAGGCCACGCGTGCCAGGCGTGGACTTGTATCGCGCGAAATTGCACATTTACGAATACGCAAAAGCTGCATTTTTTTCTGCGTATTTTTTCAGAGGCATGCGTAATTTTCGTGTTCCATTTTTTCTTGCGTATTAATACGCAAAATTCGTACGGGTACCCAGGTCTCACTTCCAGGCTTGGATATGTAGGGTAAAATGCATGCGTGTGCATCATTTTCATGTAGCTTCAGAGGGTGGCCGAGTCTGCATCCCGATCTGGCACACCAGAGACGGGTCGGGAAGACTGAGGACAAATCCGAGGCGCTCCAGTTCGCAGACTGGCTGCTGGGGCAGGCCCTGAGGGCTCCGCAGCCAGGGGTTCCAGCTGATGAGCAGCTCCAGCCATTTGTTGTAGGGCCTACTCATTTAGCTTCTGAATGAATTCATAAACCACAACTGCTGTACTTATCCTCCTTTATCATCAGGCAACAACAAAAAGGTGGTTACGGTAACCTCACACACACACACACACACACACACACACACACACACACACACACACACACACACACACACACACACACACACACACACACACACTTTTCGTACCGAACACACACCCCCCCCCCCCCCCACACACACACACAGAAAAGAAAGAGAAGACAGTCGAAGATAATCAACAAACCGCAAACTGTCTCGCCTTCCATAAGAGCACTATTTAAGTCTTTTAAAAGCGTTTTCAGCAGCAGAGAAATTTTTATCTGTGTTTAGATTAATCTATTGTATAAATGACATTTCTTAAAAGACACACACTACCTTAAAAAAAGGTCAACCCTACATACCTGACATTTGTGTGTGTGTGGCTGGAAGATGCTGTGACCAGAACATTTTTTCTCCGTTATCAAACTGGTCTCTTCATTTTAGTTCCTTTGAACAACTATAACTAATACAGGTATGCAGAGAAAATAAGGTGCAGCAACTGTTGGGTACCAACATCATTCTAACTCCCTGGAATGCATGTCATGTACGTCCAAGTTGGCTCACCGTTACACTGAAGGTTCATTTCACCTCAAGTTCAAAACCCCATTTATTTGTTTTGTGCTTACGTCGTCGCTTCCTCACTTTCATCCTCAAGCTGGCAACTGAAAAGATGAAGCACTACGTAAAATGGCACTCTGAATCAGTGAATGTTGCTTTGTGATGGGCCATAGATAGCTAAGGAGTTGATGGCCGTATTAATCTTTGTTTTTCAATGAAAATATTACGAAATAGCTGGAATATTTCCATGTCAGTGGCGTCGCTTAGATATCAGTCATCGTGAACAACGCTGTTACTTCAGCAAGAGAGGATGGAATCAAAGATCTTTGATGGAATCCCCGGCTGACGAGGAACTAGACACTAGAGAGCCAACAACTTTTTTTTCTTCAGGGAGAACTGTTTCACTTGGCACCGCACTGCATTGTCAGGGGTTTATCAACGCTGTTGTTGAAGAGCAGCTGTAATGTGAACGGCCATTGAGTGCGTCCAAGTGCAGATTTCAGTCCCACGGTACTCCAGTGCCCTCTGGGGTCAAGGAGGCTGAGTGTATACGTCATTCCCAGCCCTCGGTTGTAGGCTGCAGGAAACTCGAGTGTCCTTGAACTGCCCCATTTCTCGTGCGTGCTCGTCCAGTCTCTTGCGCTGGAATGGCGGCGTGATCTGCGTGATGGCTGTAACTCCCGGACACTTGTTTATAAATATGCATGGTCCAAAGAAGGTGATGTCATTAAATCGACAGCCAGTCTTTTCCGCTAATCGCTCTAGTCACTTTCAAATGCGTGTAATTATGAGACGTGCCGTCGTAATACGTGCATGTGATTGAGCTTTTTGTAGTATTTTTATTTTTTTGAAAACCCATTCTTCTGAAAACTCTTCAGAACAACTGGACTGCCGGCTAGTTGTATATAAGTAAACCAAGACGGAGAAAATATGAAACGATTGTGTTTTAATACCGTACAAACAGCGGGCAAGGCTAAATTCGACTTTTAAAAGCCTTCTTAAAGGTTTTTGTGTGAAGAATTTTACTTGACAAAGGGCCTATGACGCGAAACTTTTTGTTGCCATTTGTAGATTTGGAAACGTCCAACGACACGGAAAAGTTTCTACTTTAGTACATTTCATTTTACCTTGATTCGACGTTCCCGCTGTCACTTTATCTACTGCCAACCTTCACATGGATTCATTTTACTCCTGGGTGGGAATTACTGAGGTGAATATGGCACCGTAACCTCGGATCAAACCAAGACTTATGCAACGCTACAACGAAAGTCGAATCTGTTTTCCCAGGAGCCACAAGGGGCAGGTGCTCTTGTCCTTGAAGCCCTGCTTGGAAAATTATTTACACGCCCGTCATTCGGACAGGGGTTGACGATGATGAATGATGGATGGAGTTTTACTGTCTATCAGGCTCTGTAGGCTCTGTAAGGCCATTGATCACGAAAATCACCGGAGCTGGTAAGAGAAATTGCAGGGCAATGTGCTATTTCCCTAGCTATTCGCCTCTCACGAATCGCGAAGGGAATCTCACCGACACCCCCCCCCCCCCACCCCCCACCCCCCCCCCACACACACCCACACACTCACCCACAGGGGAATGAGCTTGACTCAGAACTTTCCCCCGCAATTATAGCTCGTCGTTGCCATAACTTTTCCATAGGCCTCTGCAGTGACATCTGACAGTTTTATGGGCTGCATTGCACACCCAAGAAATGACTAATTTCCACGTTGAAAACCGTGCTCTGTAAGCATACAAAATTCATGCTAGTGTCACATATAATATTATTTGTGCAATTGGGTGTGATAATAAAACTTTGCCTAGGGCGTGTTTGTTAGGCGTAGAATCTCGGGAGAATCTCGAGGGCTAGGCGTTACCTACGTTTCTCGCTGATTAGCCGTAGGTGCGTCTCACTCGCCCTCGACTAGCCATCGAGGCGAGCCACTTGTCTAACAAATGCGCCCCTCGAATAGCATAGAAACACGCACGTAAATGTATGCGTATACATGCATTCACGCATATAACACGTACGTGGATGAATGCGTAAAAATGCATGCACACCATGCAGTTCATAACTAAACTCTTGCACGCAAGCGCGCGCGCACACACACACACACACACACACACACACACACACACACACACACACACACTCACACACACACACACACACACACACACACCATCACATCACATCACATCGCCTTACATTGCATCGCATCGCATGACAGCACATCTCATCACATCTCATCACATCACATTGTTGACTTTACATCACATCATAGTGCGTCGGAGTTCCGGAGTTATTTGTAGAAGCCACGTGCTTTCAGCCATGTTGGTAGGAGGCGAGCGCTGTCTGCTAAGCTGTGCTACGGGAGACGTGCAACCATGCCGACTTCTTGCTGCGTGAAAAATTGTTTTAATAACCAACAAAAAGAACAATTGTGACCAGCCACGACAAAACCAGTGCTAAGTCGCGCGGCAGTATTTTGCGCTACGACTGAAAAAAGGCAGGGAGGGTCACTCTGGGTGATTTTCACTTTTTGATGAAAATCGATTCTACATGGTTCAAACTATCATGCCAGTAAAGGAAACATTTTGAAGAATTATATTTTGATGGTAAAATAAAGACTTTTGTGTTATGTATTGTTTCAAAAGCTCCCTGTAATTAGCGTTAATTGCCTCATTTTAGCCGCAATAAACACACCTAAACCCTTGCAGAACCCCTTCATGTTATATACCGTTAGAAAGGCCGCTCTCTCGGCGTTCCCGCTCTGTGGATGTCGAAGAAAAATACGGTCAGCTATTTTTGGAAACGGAGTTTGAAATACCGTTGCTAAGGTGTTTAATGTATGAAGAGAGTAAATCTTCTGAGACCGTTTTTTCAAAATGACCGCTGCTTCAGTACCCAACTTGAAATGCCTGTAACTCCTATTCTAATTAACTCACATTGTTCATTCTTATATCAAAACAAACAGAAATGAATGCAGAATTCAAAAGTATTAAACCCCCATTTTGTCCAAAAATGGACTTAGCACTGGTTTTGTCGTGGCTGGTCACAATTAAGAAGAATCAAACGCTCCTACTACTTTATACCATCAGAGAAAACCAATCAAGGTCCGATTGTGCAAAGGGTGACCGAAGCTAGACGAAGAGGACGGAAAAGAAGATTTACAGAACTGAGAATAGATTTGACCTTTCGAGACAAACACCAGGCGAGAATCAGCAGACATCTCCCACGAATCCTGCTACGAAGAATCGATGGACTTCCAAAGACCTATAATTCTTTCACTCTTCCAACGTGTACGCCGATGTTCCGAGTACAACAATTAAATATGTCCATGGCATTCGTTGGCGGAGTGTTCCTCAATTCCGGATCAAGTTGGTTCTTCGTCAGCTGGTATGGATGGATGGATGGATGGGTGGATGGAGTTTTAAGGCATATCAGCCTTTGTAGGCTACGTAAGGCCATCGAGCACAAAAACCACTAGAATAGTTCCGAGTCAGCGCAAATCGTCACGATGTACCTAGTTATTCGCCTCTTACGAATCGCGAAGGGAGACGCGGTGGGTCAATTCTTAGCACACACCGCCCCCCCCCCCCCCCCCCCCCCCCCCCCCTAACCCACAGAGAGCGTCAGCCGGTATGGATCGAGCCCGCCGATCACCTCAATTTTGTTGAGGTAAAATCGACAGGCATCGGGCTTGCGAAAGTCAACGTAACGCGTTTTCTTCCTCACGGAAAGAAAAATGTATCAACTAACTCTAATTATTTTAGATGTTGGTTTCTTGGCATAGCCAGCTTACCACGTTGGAGCAGATACACAAATAAGAGAAAAGCGAAACGATCACTCGTGTACTGAGTTTTGATGCGTGACCGGGACACTCCCCGCAGTATGTTTTGTTTGCTTTGTAAGGTTTTAGCACTAGCTGTAGGTGTAAAAATGGTCAGTTAATAATATAATTGGTGAATTTAGTTGTCATGAAACTTTGTTTCGTGCTTTAATGCCATTTTCTTGTCATAATCTTACACGTTACATTACGCCGAATGCGGGCAAGTTGATCATGCACTCATCGACTTTATGATCGTGAATTTTCTGTCCTCGCCTGACCAGGGAAACGAAATAGTCAATCCAAGCCAGAACTAAACAGTTATCTGCTGCCACTCATTCGAGTTTTACATGAATTATATCACACTAGCTCGATCGTCTGCTGGCGTAGTGGCAACGGTTCGATCGTGTTCGTCTGCTAGGTATGTACGGTGTGGTTTGTTTACTTCTCTTATGTGGGTTTTGTGCAGAAAGTATACGTGACAATAGTTTATTATGACTATTTTCGGTTAGTTTTTTATATCTATTTAAACTGCTTTAATGCCATCCTTTTGCCACGATCTAGCGATAATCACTCCTCAACACAGACCCGAAACATATCCCAACATATAGCACCGGAAGTTATGCAACCTACCATCATGGCTGTGCTACTAATTACCATATGACCCCTGGTGAACTCTTCCCCGGCCATTCCCACGCCTGGGCCGGAGACACGTAGGTTACAGTCGATGTACCAGATGCACCCTGCGTGCACGGTGCACCACAAATACACAAACACGCAGTCACGTCTGCCCACCCTCTCTTCCGTAGACGCGTGTTCGGGAAAGACACGGAAATTCGCATTTCTGGACAGAGCCTCTGTGCCGTGACTACAAGCGCGCAACATGAAAAGAACAAAACTTTTCGGTACACGTGTCCTTTCAACGCAGAACACCCTCAACTAGAAGCAGACGATTTTGTAATCTCTTTGGAGAAAATCATCGAACGTGGTAGTTTCTATCGTTGCTCAGCTGGAAAATATCAAGATAGGTTAAGTCATCATGACAGTTTCGGATGGCACTTTTACTACGGCCTCGCTTTTCTTGATAGAGCATGGCAGCTTTACTGTTTCCGCCAGAGATGGCGCGATTTTCCCGCGGTGCCAGGCCCGTGTAAACAGTGTGGGAGAAAGCACTTCCTACAGGCTGTAAATTCTCCTGGGACCCTATATCTGCCCCCTCTATAAAGCATGTCTGCCTAACCAGTGCCAGCATTACAACTTCCAGCCACAAGGTCTCGTACGCTTCCAGACCTCTCCCGGCCGTTGTTCACAAGTGCCAGCACTGCCATGAATTCCATCGTCATCGTCCTTCTCGTCGGCAGTTTTATCGGTAAGTGCTGGTTTTTTAAGTGAATTGCAGCTGTGTGAGATGGAAGCGAGAAAGTATGCATGTTGTTGTGATATTTTATCTACGGAGGAGTAAACGTTTGGAGAGCTTTACAGAGACACTCGTCTAACTTCTTCTATTGAGTGTCTCATTTTTCTTCAGAATTCGAGGTGTCGCTGGTCTTTCGTGTTTATTCATGACAACGCTACTATTGTTCTTGCCTATACTCCAGCGCTGATCAAATTCCGTGATATCATTTGCATAATTAGCAATCTACAAGGCTCAGTTTAATGCTATACTCATTACAAACAGAAAAGTATATTTTCCCCAAATATTTTCCACAGCAGTTAGCGTGCAGTTGTTGTCACAATTATCTGCACACAATTATCTGCTGTTGAGATGAATATCTGTGCGAAAATTTCCGCGACTATATCTTAAGTTTTTTAAGACAGATTTACGTATAGGCTCGCCATGTTAATGTAGGCTAACATTTTCACAAGTTCTAAACACCGAACAGAAGCCCTGAAATACTGCATAGATAATTTTAATTCCATGACCTCAGGCGATGATAGAACCCGCGACTTCCTGAGGGAGAACATATTCAAGACTTGGCTTCCGTGCAGGACAATCCAGTTGTCAAATGTCTTTGGTGAAACTAATCATCCTTCTTCCAACACATGCCCAATATTTCGTCTTGTGACCGTGTGGGTTGGGGGTTACTAGACCCACTGTGTCTGCCCACGTGATTCGTAGAAGGCGACTGACTAGGGAACTCGAGATTTAAATGATTCTAACTGTAACCAGCTCTGGTGAAGGTCGTCGTCAATGGCCTTACATAGCCTGCAAGGGTCATTACTCATATGGGGAACCTGAATTCGACGAAACTCTCTCTCTCTCTCTCTACTCTCTAGCAGCTCTCTCTCTCTCTCTCTCTCTCTCTCTCTCATCTCTCTCTCTCTCTCACACACACACACACACACACACACCAAGAAATAAGCATCGGAGACGTACATTCCAAAAGAATGTAGCAGAGATTTCATGGTCGACGTGCCCCAAACAAACTGGGTCATTCGGGTGGCTGGTGCAGGCCTCGATGCCAGTCACACTCGGAAGCTGGTGTTGGAGGCCAGTGCTTCCTGTTGACTTCCAACGCTCAAGTGTGCGCCAGAAGCAGGGCTGACCTTCACCTTGGCATGGCATCTGACCTTCCTGTGGGTTGGCGAGTCTCCCTCAGTGACTCGTAACAGGCTAATAACTATAGTGAACCGCGAGATTTGACTTGCTGTTACTCCGAAGTGGACTAGTGGGTATCTCCTTAGGCAGCTTTTCGTTTGATCAAATGTGCCCTGCCGGATATAGCCCTACCAGAGGCTGATAAGTTTTAAAAACTTTATTCATTCAGTCTTCCATTTCTTCATCATTCTTCACTCCCGGGTGGCGTCGATTGCGTAGTATCTTTCCCCCCTCCCCCCCCCCCGCGGCCTGGTTGGATATGGTGGGTTTGGTGATGGTTAGTGGCTGATTGGTGGTCAGTTTCGATGCTTAGCTGCGGTATGTAGCGGTGCTTTTTGGTGATAAAAGTGTCTTTATCTCTGGCCAACTAGCTTATTCCGTTTTGTGTTCTGAGATGTCAGTGGCGTGATGCGTTGGTTATTGTAATTGGTGGGTGGCGATTGTGGGTGTGGATGGTGGGATTGGTTTCAACCGGTGGGGCTTGATCTGGCGATAGGTGGTCGGTGGCTCATTAATGTGTGGTTTGTACTGGTGGGGGGTCTTTTTACATGATGGCTAGGGTGGTACTGGTGGTGGAACATGGGTTGTGGGTGTGACTTGTTGTTCGTGGCTGGTGGTGCACCACAAATGGTGCGTGGGTGGACATGGTATTCAGTGGCACTTGGCTGTGGTTGGAAATGGGTTGGTGGATGATGGTGGATGTTTGCCGGTGTGGCCCGCCGTTCACGTGGAGTTCACGACTACGCCATTTATCGTGGTCGACAACGTGGCTCTTCTGTGGACAATGACGAAGACAATGATGGATGGAGCATGATTATGACATTGCCTGGCTGCTGATGATTTGACGGACGGACGATGGTGATGATGATGATTTGAATGATTAGCATGATGCTTCAAGAATGTCGGCTGATGGTAGTGGTGGTAACGATGCGACCCACACACACGATCTAGCCTCTACCTTGCAGGTTGGTTTGTGTTGGTTGGCAGGCGGCGGTACGGCTAGCTGGGCGGGGGACGGACGGACGTCTGACTCTGATGGGAAGAGTAACAAGGAAGGGAGTAAATTCTACGATGGAATATATGACGTTCTCCCGTGTGCGTTGCGTCCCTCCCTTTATTGTCCAGCGGTGCTCCCAGTGGTCTATCCGTGCTCAGAGCTTTATTTGAACACACGACGCAGCCGCACCCTTATTTTCGCAATACGATCTTCCCTTCCCGCCTGCTCACAAATCCAAAGCGCTGCTTATCATTTTTGTTTCCGCCCGTGCCGCATTCTTTCACTTTGCTTGTTTTTGTGCCGACCGAGGTGGAATCCCCGAAAGAACTCGACATGATGTGGGCGTGAACGAATGATCGTTTATAGACAACAGACCGATAAAAGTCGTTATTTTTTATACAGAATCGCTTCGTTCGTTAGATTTACTCGCTACAGAGTGTCAAGGGAAAACGCTGAATCATGATCTTAATTTTGTAGTCTTAGGGCTCAAATTTAGAGTTGAAGGTCGTAGCTTGTTATCTCGTGTTTGGAATTCCCTGAACCAAAAGAGACAAAATTTATCGGCTAATAGACAGGAAGTTCGATGACTGTCAAACTATCGTGTCACACGTCGTCGTGTGCGTGTGGTGTGTAGTGTTGTTGTGTGTGTTGTGTGTGGTGTGGTTGTGGTTGTGGTGTGTGTGTGTGTGTGTGTGTGTGTGTGTCGTGTGTGTGTGTGTGTGTGTAGTGTGTGTGTGTGTGTGTGTGTGTGTGTGCTGTGTGTGTGTGTGTTGTGTGTGTGTGTTGTGTGTGTGTGTATGTGTGTGTGTGTGTGTGTGTGTGTGTGTTGTGTGTGTGTGTGTGGTGTGTGTGTAGTGTGTGTCTGTGTGTGTGTGTGTGTGTGTGTGTGTGTGTGTGTGTGTGTGTGTGTGTGTGTACTGTGTGTGTGTGTGTGTGTGTGTGTGTGTGTGTGTGTGTGTGTGTGTGTGTGTGTGGTTGTGTGTGTGTATGGTGTGTGTGTGTGTGTGTGTGTCTGTGTGTGTGTGTGTGTGTGTGTGTGTGTGTGTATGTGTGTGTGTTGTGTGTGTGTGTATGGTTGTGGTGTGTGTTTGGTGTGTGTGTGGTGTGTCTGGTGTGTGTGTGTCTGGTGATGTGTGTGTTGTGTCATGTTTGTGTGTTCGTGTGTGGTGTTGTCTTTGTGTTGTGGTCTCTCTCTCCTTCCACGCACACAATTGCCACTGGACTGACGGCGGCCCCGAGCTGCTGCTGCCCCTACTCCGACCCGTCCCCCCGACAACACCTACCCACCCCACCACCTACCCCCACACACCTACACCCCGCACCACACCCACTATCCCCACTGCCCATACTTTACATTCCCCCCACCCCCCATACCCCCCGCCAGTACCACCCACACCCTCATACCACACACCTACCACACCCGTGGCTACTACCTACACACACATACACCATCACTACCCATTCACCCCTTCACACCTCCCTTGCCACACCCCCACCACCATCTCCCCCACACTCTACATCCACACCCACCCATACCCCACATATCCCCCCACACACTTCCACCACCCCCGCCTATACCACACCCTCCCACTACACCCACACTACCCACACACATTACCCCACCCCCCCCATACCCACCACCCACATAACCACCCACACACTATCCCACCTGACGTGTCTTTTGGCTTCAGCGCTCCTTCCCTCTCCCACCGCCCTACCCCGCCCCACATACACACTACCCACATCGCATCACCCACCCCCCACCTCCCCTACCACTCCCCACACCAACACACACACACATACACACACGCACACGACGACGTCATCGATAGTTTGACGTCATCAACTTCGTGATTTGCGATAAATTTTCTCTTTTGGTCGGAATTCCAACACGAGATAACAGATAGACCTTAACTCCTAAATCTGACATACTACCAAATTTAATCATGATCTGTTTTGAACTTTTGGAGATATTTTGGTGAGTAACTAACAATATAACGAACAAACGAACGAACGAACGAACGAGCTAACGACGAACCGAGAGTAAAACATAACTCTTTTGGCAAAGGTAAATGACCTACATGTCTTTTGTCAAACGCGCACACATCATTCGAGATTCTTTCGGGGTTTCCACCTCTGTCGTCACAAAAGCAGCGCGCGACAAAATGATAAGCGCTTGTGGCAGGCGAGAATCTTTTGCAGGGTGCCTTCGTGTGTGTCGAGCACGCTGACCACTGGGAGCACGCTGACCACTGGGAGCACGCTGACCACTGGGCGACGCCGTTCGGAATGTGGCAATCTTCTCGACGTCATTATTCCCATCTGCATTTCTCCCTTCCTTGTTCTCTTCGTCGTCGTCGTCATCGCCGCCGCCGCCGCCGCCACCACCACCACCACCGTCGTCATCGTTGTCGTCGTTACCACCACTACCATCATCATCATCATCATCATCATCATCATCATCATCATCACCATCGTCGTCGTCATCATCATCAGCAGCAGCAGCAGCAGCAGCATTGTCATCATCAATCTCATCATCATTGTCTTCGTCATTGTAGCCGTTGTCGCCGTAGGTCGTCGTCGGCGCCACCACCGCAAATCCCACCATTCCACCCACCATTCCACCCACCATTCCACCTACCATTCCACCCACCATTCCACCCACCATTCCACCCACCATTCCACCCACCATTCCACCCACCATTCCACCCACCATTCCACCCACCATTCCACCCACCATTCCACCCACCATTCCACCCACCATTCCACCCACCATTCCACCCACCATTCCACCCACCATTCCACCCACCATTCCACCCACCATTCCACCCACCATCACCGCCACTACCACCAGCACCAGCGTAACCACTTTTATCACCAGCACCACTACCGCAGCATCGAAACTGCCACCATCAGCACTACCATCACCAAACCACTATCACCACCGCGACAGAGGGCCGTACATCCATTCACTTGTTGATGAATGAATGAATGAATGAATGAATGAATAAATGAATGAATGAATGAATAAAGTTTTAAAACTTATCAGCCTTTGTAGGCTATACGAGGCCATTGATCAAGAAAATTGCTGGAGATAGTTCGAGTAACAGCAAGTCAAATCTCGCGGTTCACTATAGTTATTAGCCTGTTACGAGTCACTGAGGGAGACTCGCCAACCCACAGGAAGGTCAGATGCCATGCCAAGGTGAAGGTCAGCCCTGCTTCTGGCGCACACTTGAGCGTTGGAAGTCAACAGGAAGCACTGGCCTCCAACACCAGCTTCCGAGTGTGACTGGCATCGAGGCCTGCACCAGCCACCCGAATGACCCAGTTTGTTTGGGGCACGTCGACCATGAAATCTCTGCTACATTCTTTTGGAATGTACGTCTCCGATGCTTATTTCTTGGTGTGTGTGTGTGTGTGTGTGTGTGAGAGAGAGAGAGAGAGAGAGAGAGAGAGAGAGAGAGAGAGAGAGAGAGAGAGAGAGAGAGAGAGAGAGTTTCGTCGAATTCAGGTTCCCCATATGAGTAATGACCCTTGCAGGCTATGTAAGGCCATTGACGACGACCTTCACCAGAGCTGGTTACAGTTAGAATCATTTAAATCTCGAGTTCCCTAGTCAGTCGCCTTCTACGAATCACGTGGGCAGACACAGTGGGTCTAGTAACCCCCAACCCACACGGTCACAAGACGAAATATTGGGCATGTGTTGGAAGAAGGATGATTAGTTTCACCAAAGACATTTGACAACTGGATTGTCCTGCACGGAAGCCAAGTCTTGAATATGTTCTCCCTCAGGAAGTCGCGGGTTCTATCATCGCCTGAGGTCATGGAATTAAAATTATCTATGCAGTATTTCAGGGCTTCTGTTCGGTGTTTAGAACTTGTGAAAATGTTAGCCTACATTAACATGGCGAGCCTATACGTAAATCTGTCTTAAAAAACTTAAGATATAGTCGCGGAAATTTTCGCACAGATATTCATCTCAACAGCAGATAATTGTGTGCAGATAATTGTGACAACAACTGCACGCTAACTGCTGTGGAAAATATTTGGGGAAAATATACTTTTCTGTTTGTAATGAGTATAGCATTAAACTGAGCCTTGTAGATTGCTAATTATGCAAATGATATCACGGAATTTGATCAGCGCTGGAGTATAGGCAAGAACAATAGTAGCGTTGTCATGAATAAACACGAAAGACCAGCGACACCTCGAATTCTGAAGAAAAATGAGACACTCAATAGAAGAAGTTAGACGAGTGTCTCTGTAAAGCTCTCCAAACGTTTACTCCTCCGTAGATAAAATATCACAACAACATGCATACTTTCTCGCTTCCATCTCACACAGCTGCAATTCACTTAAAAAACCAGCACTTACCGATAAAACTGCCGACGAGAAGGACGATGACGATGGAATTCATGGCAGTGCTGGCACTTGTGAACAACGGCCGGGAGAGGTCTGGAAGCGTACGAGACCTTGTGGCTGGAAGTTGTAATGCTGGCACTGGTTAGGCAGACATGCTTTATAGAGGGGGCAGATATAGGGTCCCAGGAGAATTTACAGCCTGTAGGAAGTGCTTTCTCCCACACTGTTTACACGGGCCTGGCACCGCGGGAAAATCGCGCCATCTCTGGCGGAAACAGTAAAGCTGCCATGCTCTATCAAGAAAAGCGAGGCCGTAGTAAAAGTGCCATCCGAAACTGTCATGATGACTTAACCTATCTTGATATTTTCCAGCTGAGCAACGATAGAAACTACCACGTTCGATGATTTTCTCCAAAGAGATTACAAAATCGTCTGCTTCTAGTTGAGGGTGTTCTGCGTTGAAAGGACACGTGTACCGAAAAGTTTTGTTCTTTTCATGTTGCGCGCTTGTAGTCACGGCACAGAGGCTCTGTCCAGAAATGCGAATTTCCGTGTCTTTCCCGAACACGCGTCTACGGAAGAGAGGGTGGGCAGACGTGACTGCGTGTTTGTGTATTTGTGGTGCACCGTGCACGCAGGGTGCATCTGGTACATCGACTGTAACCTACGTGTCTCCGGCCCAGGCGTGGGAATGGCCGGGGAAGAGTTCACCAGGGGTCATATGGTAATTAGTAGCACAGCCATGATGGTAGGTTGCATAACTTCCGGTGCTATATGTTGGGATATGTTTCGGGTCTGTGTTGAGGAGTGATTATCGCTAGATCGTGGCAAAAGGATGGCATTAAAGCAGTTTAAATAGATATAAAAAACTAACCGAAAATAGTCATAATAAACTATTGTCACGTATACTTTCTGCACAAAACCCACATAAGAGAAGTAAACAAACCACACCGTACATACCTAGCAGACGAACACGATCGAACCGTTGCCACTACGCCAGCAGACGATCGAGCTAGTGTGATATAATTCATGTAAAACTCGAATGAGTGGCAGCAGATAACTGTTTAGTTCTGGCTTGGATTGACTATTTCGTTTCCCTGGTCAGGCGAGGACAGAAAATTCACGATCATAAAGTCGATGAGTGCATGATCAACTTGCCCGCATTCGGCGTAATGTAACGTGTAAGATTATGACAAGAAAATGGCATTAAAGCACGAAACAAAGTTTCATGACAACTAAATTCACCAATTATATTATTAACTGACCATTTTTACACCTACAGCTAGTGCTAAAACCTTACA
>JAWQFJ010001422.1:31924-41924 GCA_034096865.1 Theodoxus fluviatilis
CCTCAATTTTGTTGAGGTAAAATCGACAGGCATCGGGCTTGCGAAACTCAACGTAACGCGTTTAATTTCTTCCTCACGGACAATACCTTAGAAAGAAAAATGTATCAACTAGCTCTAATTATTTTAGATGTTGGTTTCTTGGCACAGCCAGCCGACCATGCATGTCGGAGCAGATAAACAAATAAGAGAAAAGCGAAACGATCACTCGATCGTGCACTGAGTTTTGATGCGTGACCGGGGTCGACACTCCTCGCAGTATGTTTTGTTTGCTTTGTATGTAAGGTTTTAGCACCAGCTGTAGGTGTAAAAATGGTCAGTTATTAATATAATTGGTGAGTTTAGTTGTCATGAAACTTTGTTTTGTGCTTTAATGCCATTTTCTTGTCATAATCTTGCATGTTACATTACGCCGATTGCGGGCAAGTTGATCATGCGCTCATCGACTCTATGATCGTGAATTTTTTTTCCCTCGCCTGACCAGGGAAACGAAATAGTCAATTCAAGCCAGAACTAAATGGTTATCTGCTGCCACTCATTCGAGCTTTACATGAAACATTATATCACACTAGCTCGATCGTCTGCTGGCGTAGTGGCTACTGTTCGATCGTGTACGTCTGCTAGGTATGTACGTTGAATGGTTTGTTTACTTCTCTTCTGTGGGTTTTGTGAATTTTCTGTCCTCGCCTGACCAGGGAAACGAAATAGTCAATTCAAGCCAGAACTAAACAGTTATCTGCTGCCACTCATTCGAGCTTTACATGAAACATTATAGCACACTAGCTCGATTGTCTGCTGGCGTAGTGGCTACGGTTCGATCGTGTTCGTCTGCTAGGTATGTACGATGTGGTTTGTTTACTTCTCTTCTGTGGGTTTTGTGCAGAAGTATACGTGACAATAGTCTATTATGGCTATTTTCGATTCGTTTTTTAATATAATTAAACTTTTTGCATGCTTTAATGCCACCCTTTTGCCACGATCTAGCGATAATCACTCCTCAACACAGACCCGAAACATACCCCAACATATAGCACAGGAAGTTTTGTAACCTACCATCATGGCGCAGCTGCTAATTACCATATGACTCCTAGTGAACTCTTCCCCGGCCAAAAGTCTTTGTCACAGCTTGGGCCAAGTGCCCACAGGAGGGTGGTGGGTCTGTCGGCAGTGTCATAACGTCTGACAGTCGAGGGATTATCCTGTGGTGGGACATATCTATCACCGTGTGACTGAGGAATGACCTTCAGGTCGCACCTGTTGACGCACTTGAGAGGACCGCCTTCGATTAGCTGCACTTCATGCACGGGCGAAGGTGGATGGGGTTGGCGGATGACAACATGGACAGACGGATGCCAGACGTCACCACACTTGTTGCGTCCCATCCCTGGTCTTTGGCGAATGTAGACATATTCACCAATATGGAGGGGTAGGAGAGAGTGTCGTTGATCATGCCTGTCCTCTCTCTGGGCAGCGGACTTTTCCTGCATGATGCGCGCACGCTGATGTGCCTCCAGCAACCTGGAGCGATGAATGCGCACCCAGTCCACTGGAGAAGTAGCTGACGTCATTGGTGTGGCAAGCAGTGCATCGCCAGGTAGGCGCGGGTTCTGCCCAAAGAGGAGGAAGAATGGGGAAAAACTTGAGCTAGCGTGACCCTTTATCACAAATTGAGTCTTAAATCGCAAAAATGAAATTTGAGACATTAATATTTTCAAAATCTGCGAAATTTTATTTTTCGTTCGATATGAAAATCAAACTTCTATTCCAAAAACTGTTTAAGTTCTGCTCACTCAAAGAGAGGTGGTGTGCAGACGGCTATTTCACCTTAGCAACGGGCCTTTTTAGTGCGTGCATCAGCTCAAAATTTGGCAAGTCGGTAGAGAAAATCTATTTCTTTCCCTGTATAACATCATAGCATCTATTTATGGTTACCGGAGGAAAACGACCGTCGAAAATGGGCTAATTGAGACAAAGTAAATCTTTTTCTGCTACTGGGTAGGTGCAATAAAGTGCATTTGTGGTGTTTTTTAAGCTTAAAAGAAATATTCCAACATTCGATTATCAAAATTAAGTTAATATAGGATTAAGTTTTGCCAAAACGTCAAAATGCACAAAATCCACCACTATCACTTTTGTCAGCCTCTCCCACGTTTTTGCTGTGTGCGACTCAGTTTAGACTCAGTTCGTGAAAACGGTCCACATTATGTGATATTCTATCTCTCAACAATGAACTGAGAGGTCTCAACTGTGCTGTTTCTCACGCACTGTGCAGCTCGAGGGTCGGTTACTTGGAAGAGGAAAGTCTGCTAATGTGTCACCAAGCATCAGTGGTGGTCATCTCTGTCAGCCTAGTGACGAAGGGGTAAAGCTGTAGAGCAGTCCGAGACACAGAGATGGATAAAAACTCCCTCAACAAAACCAGTCCACGCATCTTTACTGTCATCAGACGGATAACAGCACCAAAAAACAATATCTTTGCTTTTACTTTTACCGCTGTCCGAATGACCATCCATGAACGGTCTGTAGCACCTTCAAGCCCCAGCTGGAACTTATCTTTGCTTAGCGCACGCACACACACACACACACACATACACACACACACACACACACACACACATACACACTCACACACACACACACACACACACACACACACACACACACACACATACATACACACACACACACACACACACACACACACACACACACACACACACACACACACACACACACACACAAGTTTTAGTAACGGAAGCCCAACGTACCCTTTTTATTTGCAGACCCTAAACTTCTTTTTCAGTTGTGCAAAAACACAGAAGAGAGAGAGAGAGAGAGAGAGAGAGAGAGAGAGAGAGAGAGAGACAGAGAGAGAGACAGAGAGAGAGACAGAGAGAGAGACAGAGAGAGAGAGAAAGAAATTGACAATGAAGAATAAAATGCTCACTGTCCCATCTTCCCTGTTTTATGATCACTCGGGGAATACATTATTTCATTTTGTTGTTGTTGTTGTTGTTTTGTCAGCGAGAGTAACATTTTTTAATAATCAATCTGGCCTCCTCTGATTTTTTTTAAAATTCAGGCTGATCTATCGACATTGATTTTTTGCTATGTTACCTGGAACAAACACACACACACCTTTTCTTTTTTTTGGAGGGGGCGGGGATGGGGGGGGGGGGGGGCAGGCCGTTTTAGGTAACAGTTTATCCCCCATAGTTGGTTCTCAAACCGCTGTACACTTTACTTCCCTGATTTCAAGACACACAAAATAACTCTCTTATTAACATTTGAAGATTAACACCGAAACAGACAGGAGGCAAACAAGTGAGTACCAGCACCATATCACTTCCATTGGGAACATTCCATCCCATGCCTCGAGTGTTCTCTCAGGTGCCCGTTTTGACTCCTGGGAAGAGTGGTCATTTGGCGCACTACACACTCGCTTTACACATCCCATTTCATGCCACTGTAGAAGACACAACACATCCTGTATTTAACGAGAACATTTATATGAGATGCGAACTTCTTGAAATCCGACAGAAATCATGTCATCGAAGGGAATATTAGAAAAAGAATCGCAAGGAATTGCAACATATTCGTAAGAACTCAGCAGGGAACAAATGAAGGTGAAAAGCCACCGCTTGGAATTTTCGCATCCAGTCTTCTCCTCCTCCTCCTCCTCCTCCTCCTCCTTCTCCTCCTTCCTCCTTCTCCTCCTTCCTCCTCCTCCTTCCTCCTCCTCCTCCTCCTCCTCCTCCTTCCTCCTTCCTCCTCCTCCTCCCTCCTCCTCCTCCTCCCCTCCTCCTCCTCCTCATCCTCCTCCTCCTCCCTCCTCCTCACTCCTCCCCTCCTCCTCCTCCCTCCTCCTCCTCCTCCTCCTCCTCCTCCTCCTCCTCCTCCCCTCCCTCTCCTCCCTCCCTCCCTCCCCCTCCCTCCCTCCTTCCCTCCTTCCCTCTTTCTTTCTTTCTTTCTTTCTTTCTTTTTTGCTGGTCTCTCGTGGGCCGAGGAAGACTGCGTGCTGCCATCTCTGATGCCTGTGGCTTCGGAGACCAAAATCCGTGGCGCACGGGCGACCACATGGAACGCCAGACGTCAGGACAGGGGCAGGGGCAGAGGTAGAGGCGGTGTTACGGACTATAATTTTTATGTGGTTGCGTTCCTAAATGTGGTACCTATTAATAGTCATGCGGGATTTCGTCGGCTCCGCCAATCACGGAGACGATAACGACTCTACTTAGGCCTAGCTCTTTTCCCACATTTATTAGAATTTTCGTACTTTTCTATTCGCTTTGGAGAGTGTCATATCTGGATGAAAAATAAGTAGATTACGAAAGAAACGTTTTAAGGACGAGTAGTGTCACATTTTCTGTCAGTTAGGCCTACGAGCTCGTAGGTGGCTGCTGACTGCAATATTATAAATATGGCTGCATTATTCACGGAATCCCCGGAATCCGCGAACCTGGAAGCATGTTGTTTTCCCAAACTCTTGTGTATGCTTCCAAGTTGTTTGCCACTACATCACAATGCAAATACAGTGGTACCGTGCGCACTATAGATGCGATCCTTGTGCACTCGCTCTCTAGCTGTAGACCTTCCGTGAAACTGAGATTGGACCGTTGTGTTTATTTTATGATTTTATGGAATCAGTGAAGTAATAGATGAAGCACTCTGGCTCCGGTCAAAAATCTTTCAAGGTACACATGGAGATTTGCGAACTTGGTCGATGTTTCGAGTCGTATGTTGTTACGTGTTCAGCCTTTAGAATTACTCGATATAACACTACCTACGGAAAGCGAGACTTGATCTGCTTTCACCCTCACCCACTCTCGTGATTGTGTAGCCCATGACCTTACACTGCCTACAAGGGTTCAAAGGCCGTAAGACTCCATCCATCTATCATCCAGCCATCCATCATCAATCCATTCATCCGTCCGTCCGTCCGTCCGTCCGTCCATCCATCCATCCATCCATCCATCATCCATCCATCATCCATCCATCATCCATCCATCCGTCCATCCATCCATCCATCCATCCATCCACCCTCCATCCGTCCATCCATCCCATGATATGATCCCAGTGCAATGGAAGCTCATGGACAGGTAAAGTTTTCTTCCTTCAGGCAACCACAACCAAGCTAGGGCAGAGGATTGAATACATCAACTGATCTACGTATTACTCAGATAAGGCAGAGACAGGGCCGGTTTTACACTGGTACCTTTCCACTAAATGTCCTGCAGTCCTTCCCCCTATCCCACCCACAGCTCCACCCATACACCCCCGATGTACCCCACCTGTGACTTATGGCTCAGACTGGTGACGATGACAGGTGAGTCGCAGTGATGGATGGTGACGTCCCGCCCCGCCCGGCATCTTGTTGACGTCATCCAGTTACATATCAAATCGGAAATGTGAGGAAAGGTCAACGAGAGAGAGAGAGAGAGAGAGAGAGAGAGAACGAACGAACGAACGAACGACATAGTTTATTTGTTAGGCCTCCGGCCTGTCACAATGTTTACAAGTAAGCCTCATTGGCATTTGTAATTTCTACAGCTTTTTTCCTACGCTTGAAAGCATAATACAAATACATAGCTATTGATCTTATTGTATATTGATCACTACCCGAAAATAAACGTCCAACATTTCTCAAGTCTGTAATGTTGTACAAGTATTTCCGCCTTATATCTTCATATACTGGACAGCCATACAGCAAATGAAATTCGCATTCAAATTCATCCCTACAGGAAGGACAAACATACAATGCATCTGGATTCTCGGGATTATAGCGCAATTTGTGAGGGTATAATTCACTAAATCCAGAACGGAACTGAATGTACACATCACGAAAAGGTTTTTTATCAAGTGCATACAGGCAATTTTCTCTTCCCCACCTTAGCTTTATCTGGCAATAAAATCTATACCTAGCGCTACTTAGCAATGCCAGTTTCCAGTCATTACAGAATTCAATGATCAAACACCTTTTCAGTTCCTTAATGAATTCTCTTTCATTTTGTACACTTTGACTCTCCCATACTTGTTCAAAACCGTGCTTACATAACAACACTTTCATATGATATGCCCAATTTTCCAGGTTAGAATTCATTTGCATTTTGTATATCAACTGTGGGTATCGAAAACTTTCCATACGGAGTAAACGCAACCAGTACCTTACTGAACGTATGATGGCATTAACCTGAAGTGGATACCTACCCGTTTCTCCATAAACAATTAGGTTTGGTGCCTTTATGGGTAGATTTAAAAATCTCTTCAAAATGCCCAAATGTACACTTTCTATTAAAGAACAGTTGCACAGTCCCCACACTTCTGAGGAATATAACACTATACTGAGAACTTGAGCGTCCAACATTCTGAAAAAAGCATCTGGTGACAGACACTGCAACCTTCTCACACATCTTGTAAGTTGTGTTGCACTGGCTTTCGCTCTCTGCACAAGATCCATTTGAAGCAGATTT
The DNA here is from genome assembly GCA_034096865.1 of Theodoxus fluviatilis. Lineage (NCBI taxonomy): Eukaryota > Metazoa > Mollusca > Gastropoda > Cycloneritida > Neritidae > Theodoxus > Theodoxus fluviatilis. The sequence goes on from JAWQFJ010001422.1 coordinate 38,392, forward strand.
GACGATAGCCTAGTGGTGAACAAAGATCCCAGATAACGATACTCCGAAACCACTTCTAACAGCTCATTACCCAAGTACCACCTTTCGTGTTCTGCCAAATAGCCCCCATTCCTGAATACCATAACCTTTGTTTTTTCCCTATTTACCATGAGACCGATATCATCGGCACCTCTCTTGAGAGTATTCAGTTGGTTTTGCAAACCCATAACAGAGTCGGATACAAGTACTATATCATCAGCAAAAAGTAATAAGTATATGATGACATTGCTAGGCATTATCTGGATACCATGCTTACCACTCTTAATTACCATTTTGGCAACATAGTTCACTAAAAGTGCAAAAATTATCGGCGACATTTTGCAGCCCTGCTTCAACCCTGCATTACTTTCAAAAGGATCCGAATAGTTACCATTGCACCTCACACTACATATCACTTGTGAATAAATTGCCTGCAGCATCTTCAAAAATCTTCCTCGGATTCCGTACAAACAAAGTATGAGAGAGAGAGAGAGAGAGAGAGAGAGAGAGGGAGAGAGAGAGAGAGAGGGAGAGAGAGAGAGAGAGAGAATATGTTGGTAGCCTTTATTCATATATATCTGAATTAAAAAGCACAATTGATACTTGCTTTCCTTAAAGTAGTACACGGTCAGTCTTTCGACTCGACCATTTGTCTATTTGCACAACATGCGTTCCACGGGAAGGACACTTCCTGTCACGCAGCGTACAATTCAATCCAGTAACACAGACTCAGGTTGAAGGAATGAGCACGCTTACGTACGCTGATGAATGGCAGAGTTAAATGGTAAATTTGGCTTCAGTCGATGACGTCCTATAAACACACACTACAGACAAACCTCCAGGGTACAGCTCTGAATCTACTGTGGTCGGCTGCAACGCCATGTTTTGGTGGGAACACACCTTGTTAATGGCAGAACACACCTGGGGCGGGGAAAGCGCTTGTGTTTGTCACTTCCTTCAACCTGAGGCAGTGGGAACACGCATTAAGTGCGTCATGAAATCTCAAGTTTTCCGTCCTGCATGCGGCTCTTCCTGTCGTCCTCAGCTCCGCCTTTACGCCTCTTCCCCCCACCCCCTCCCCCCTCCACTCCTCCTCCATGCAACCCCCCCTCCCTCTTCCCCTTTCCTCCTCTCCTTTACCCCTACGTCTGCCGATTTCCCCCATCACTCAACCACAACGACAATCACTATAATACTATTAAACTTTCCGACCCCCTTTCCTCCTCCTTTTCCTTTGATTCTACACTTCCTAATCTTAACTTCTTCTTCAGTTGAAAGCTGTTGATAAGGAAACGAAGCACACTAACTGCTAAGCACGGTGTTTCATCTCTTACTTTTTTTTCTTTGCTGCCTCACAACTTTTCAACACTCTTACTTCATTCTGTGTGCCCCCCCTCCCCCCCCCCCCCTCAATTCTTTCCATCTTCCACACTCTCTGCCAACTCCCCTTCCCTCATTCCATCTCCCATACCCACGCCCCATCCCCCCCCCCCATGCCCCACCTTCAATCCCCATCCTCTCATCCCATCCGCCCCTCCACCCCATCCCCATCCCCACTCTCTATTCTTTCACATGTCTCCGTGTCTTTCCTCCTTTTTGTCTATTCCGAACTTCTGCATTCACATCTATTTCCATTTGTTTTCGATACTCTGCTCAAATCTGAAGTATGGAGGCACGACCGAGAGTTTTAGGTGCAAAAGATTTTGCCCCAGGTTAACGTATCTCCCTGTGGTAGTAAACAGGAAGCAATCGATATTTAAAGTTTATTACGTACCTATTTCCTCTGCAACAGCAGTATTTTACCCCCCAAAAAGAATGAACTTGTCTTTTATCGCAAAATAGACGAGATTTATTGGTCTGCATAAAGTCCTTGTGCATTTCAAACAAAGTCTAAGTATGATGTAGCACCACGTTTGTTACCATGTTTACCGCTCGTGGTCATGTACCATTGCAGATATATAATTATGTTATGTTGAACTGTACGTGTCCCCTCGACTGATCGTGACGTGAGTCTGACGTCGAAAGTGACAAACGTCGTGTAATTGCATGACAGAAATTCCTTGAGAGTACCCTTCCCTTGTCATCTCAATAATTTCTGCGCACAGATGAATGTTGTTGCTCAAAATGAAAGAAAATGCCCATGCTTTTCCCCCATAGGTAACAACAGTTATTTGACATAAATGATCTCCTCATGAAACAGTGTTCACATCTTTGCTTCTATTTTATGGCATGCCATCATTGGTATACTAGGCGCGAAAGGGGGGGGGGGAGGTGTTTCACCATTTCTCCAGACAACCAAGGAAACCCAAATCCCTGCATAAGTTCTTTATATGTTGCTTCACTGGCTACCCCTCTCGAGTCATCACCAGAGGAAGGGAAAAAAAACTTTTCAAGTGGATCGTGTCTTGGCCAGAAAGCGCGTTTCCGGCTAACACCTGTTCGCTGTCTGGAAGTCAGGGGCAATGAAGCGTGACTCGTTCATCAGCGTGATGTGACGGACTCCAGGAGCCACCGCGCGACCCCTGGTGACGTGGGTGACAGGAAGAAATCAATTACAGACGCCCGAGATTCGTCCCAACAGACGACCCGGGAGCTGTGTCCCTCATTAGTCGTGGGCACCCAGGAGATGGACACATTGCAGTGAAGACGCCGCTTTCTCGCTGGAACTACTCGGGCATCACAGAGTGCAGAACTTTTCCCATTGAGAGAAAGACGGACACCACGACACCCGCCTTGGTGGACTACTTGAATAACACAGATGCCCAAGCCGGTAAGGATGCTTGACATTTTCAAAGTTTCACATGAATGTGAAATTTGTTTCTCGGATTATTATAGTTTTGTCATCTCTTTTGCACCTAGCTGAGATACATGCCGTAGGGTTTTCCCTGACTTATTTGCTCTTAAAAGTTAGAAAATTAAAGATAACAATGATTCCCACACACACACAAATATTACAAAGGATCATTGCCAAACACGACCATATTCAGCTTCTTTTTTTAATAGGAAAAATGAGAATCAATATATGAGGTACATGTGTAAAAGCAGTATCTTTATTATCTTTACTAAAACGTATTAGCATACTTAAATAGGGGTGTATGCGATTGTGAGAGTGTAATTGTTTTGTGACTTTGATTTTTTGGTTTCATATTCAACTCGTTTTCTCTTAATTCAACCCAAGAATATGGAACATCTAATTAGAGCGTCTTCGCCCGGGCTGCGTGATCATACTCAGTACTTTCAAAACAAAAGGCAGTTCTGCAAATGTGAATATTCATACTTTGCGGCAGAGAATTGTTTCCTCTGAACACCCCTGGAATTCACAATTGAAGTTTATAATTATTCTCAGTCGGCAGTGATCCACATGTAGGACATACGGAAAACAGAGAAATGTACTGTCTTATATGTCGATAGTGAGAAACGTTCTAGATTTGTGTATGTGTTGATGCTTTGACAGACTGAAAAATCTCAATCTCATGATAAAATGAAGAAAATATCAAGATTGCATTAGCACAGAC
>JAWQFJ010001422.1:46924-51924 GCA_034096865.1 Theodoxus fluviatilis
CTCTCTCTCTCTCTCCAGTGGTCTCTCAAGCACATGCACCCTCCATCTTGCGCCTGAAATCGTCCACACACAAAGATGCAGTGCGCGCTAAGTCTTAGCACTTGCTCGTCCATGCACTCTCTGACTTCAGAGTCTCAACCCCATTTCAACTTATGATTCTGCATAATTCCTCGTCCAGGCAGTGAAGGCGAGCCATGTTTTCACCCAGGATGTATACCCGTTGACTGGGGCGACATGCTGGACCAGTCTGATTGATTGGACACGTCTCTCAATCAATCACGCCCCTCCGATGATGAATGCTCACTCATCGACTACTCTTTCATACTTTTTGTAAAGTTCTCCCTATGACGGCGTACCTTTGGCATGTATTTTTGCATGATGAAACCTGCTAGACCCTCTCTGTCACGTCGCAACTTAGATATGCATGTGCTCCTCATAAATGTTAGGTCCTTCGCTTTGAATATCCACACATCTTGATGCACGTTTAACGAGTGCGTCTCATATGATAGATTTCTCAGTTTTAAATATACTCTGATACAAACAGCATCAATGACACAAACTGACAAATGCCTTGTATTTTCTCACAAAATTGTACCCTGAATTGAGCTTAAGCGTTTCTTCTCCCGTTTGCAGAAATCTTTGACACACAACAGCAACATAGTAAAAATGTCGCTACTGTTCAACTGGACAGCACCTGCACAACCTGTGGGTCACGTGATATTCAGGTCAGTCCACGGCTGCTGCATTTATTCCGTCACTATCTGCAAATGGCCGGGGCATCTTCATTTGTTACTAAGTTTTCCATGGTGTTTGTATACCTTTCAAAAAGTTGCATATACACTTTTAACATCTTTGTTTTGCTATTACCAAGACTCAAACACTTCGATGAAACTGAATCTTCTTTCATATTACATGTATTCTTGTTTCGCTTACAACCTCATTTCGAAGTTAAAGGTGTGTGTGTGTGTGTGTGTGTGTGTGTGTGTGTGTGTGTGTGTGTGTGTGTGTGTGTGTGTGTGTGCGAAAAGAGCGTCCGAAATGTTATGTAACAGTAGAATGAGTTGCTACTAAGTTATGAAATTGTTTGTCAAAACGTAATCGCATTGTTTGATGCTGACAATATAGTCGGTTCACGCACAATTTGACACCCAGCCTTTAAATATAGTAACAGTTTAATCCAGAAGCGTGTGAAAGTAGCTTTTTAAATATCGCAACGCATGCCTACCAATTGTTCCTGATTTTTCATTAGATATTCTCCTGTCTTTTCCATCCAGGGCTGCCTTTGTCTACAACAAAACCACCATCTGGCACAACGTGACGTCAGCAGTGGTAGACGACGGCACTGCACCACAGCTGTCTGTGCCCAGCTCCAGTCTTCTGTCCCCCTACATCCCCCCCTGTCCTGAAGACCTCCCCAGCACCACCACCTCGGACCCGTTCTCCTCGCAGTTCACCACAGTCAGCCCACCAACCAACCCCGACAACAACGCCCTCAACCCCCCTCCGGTACTTCACCGCGCAACATTTGTTCAGCCCACTGCTGACGAAGCGACGAAGCTGTTAGCAGAGAGTGCATGCGCCAAAGAAAGCTCGTTGTCTCCAATAGCCAGCAGTCTATTTGCGGGCGTCGTAGCAGGGGCGCAACCATTATTCAACCAATCAGGAAAAAGCTCCGTAGAAAATCTACTGAGCTACATGATTGTAGCCATGTACTATCATGTAGCTCAGTGGGACAAACTGGTGAAACAGAGGCTCGTCGCGCCATGAAGCAGAGAAACATTGTCGCTTCCTCGCGTCGGGTGCAACGGGCCTTAGACTGTCTTGTGTGTACGTGTTGTACGCTCGAGTGTATGTGTACGTGTGTGTACGTATGTGAGTGCGTGTGTGTGTGTGTGTTTGTGTGTGTGTGTGTGAATGTGTGTGCGCGTGTGTGTACACGTGTGCGTGCGTGTGTGTGTGCGTGTGTGCATGTGCGTGTGCGTGTGTGTGTATGGGCGCGCGCGCATGTGTGCGTGTTTGTGTGTGTGTGCGTGTAAACGTGTGTGTATGTGTACGTGTGTGTATATGTGTGTGCGTGTGTTTGTGTGCGTGTGTGTGTGTGTGCGCGCGAGAGAGAGAGTGTGTGTATATGAGTATGTGCGTGTGCGTGCGTGAGTGCGGGTACGTGTGTGGGTGTACGTGTGTAGATGCTGAGGCGATTTAATGTGTTTCTAAGAGTGCGTGTAGTCGTATGCTCGGAGAGTGTGAGATACATTTGACTTAGGACAGAAAGTAGATTGCCCCCATTTATCACAACACTAGATCTATCGAACGCAAGAGCCTCAGGATGTATTCTGTTCGAATTTAAGGAATATTATAGTCTTGAATTAACGATTAGTAGATTTGTTATAGTCTGGTCTTCGTAGATGTAGTAATGCATGCATTTGAACATTATTTTAATGTTTATTTTCAGGATGGGAAGTTTGAAATAGACACGCAGTGTGGAAGCATACAAGGCTGCTTTCGAGAATGCCAGGACGACCGCTGCCACTTCCAGGTGAGCTATGATTTGTGCGTTACCTGCGTGTGACTCTGGACAGAAGGTAATACACACCTGCTAACTACCTACCCTGCGCTCTATATCCCTGTGGTTTGTGGCTAGAATGACAGGTCGTGAAACTTCATTATTCATCATCATCGTCGCCGTCGTCGTCGTCGCCGTCATCCTCATCGTCATCATCATCTTGCGCACTAATCTGGTCAAGGAACATGTCAGGCACCAAAATTGCTGGTTTGCAACGTAAACGGTCAATTATCATGCTGGGCCGCCTTAAACAGCTTTTACATATCAATTGATCTGAGCATGGTAGGTGTATGTATACGTACATACGAGTACGTTGATAAATACCATGAAATACACAACGCATAATATTAGGCATTGCATTTTCATCGTTTATACGTACACGGAAAACGGACGTCGTTGATGTTTATTTTCAAAAACCAGGAGCTGTAAATCTGATCAGTTCTAGAATTATAAGTTAAGATTTTTTTAATTCAATGAGTGTCATTAATTTGTTATTAAATTACTTCAGCAGGAGAATGTGTGTAAAGACGTTCTAATTATCGATAACGATTTTGAAGTCCCACCATTTGCTTTCTTGATGATATCATAAAGTAACGAACATTTATTGATATATTTTTTTAATTTATTAAGGCACGTTCTTATTCTCAGCACATCTAAAATCATAGCAAGACACACGTGTCCAACCGATACATGCCTTTCTGTAAACCAAGTCAACATGAGTTGCTTCCCCTGCAAAGTACAGGTGGCGTGGCGTGACCTTGGGGACAAGATCTGGTTCCAGCTGAAAGGTACTGGGTTGACAGAAGCTGGCGAGAAATGGCTGGCGCTGGGGTTCTCCAAGGACCAGAAAATGGTAAAAGTCTACTTCACTCTATGCAAGATACACTGCGGTCAATAGAGATATGATTTTGGTGTGTTAAAAAACCGTACGTACAGATTGGATTCTATGCACGCACACACACACACACACACACACACACACACACACACACACACACACACACACACACACACACACACACACACACACACACACACAAACACACACACACCTGTATAATGACTAAGACTACAATAAAAATGAAACTCACAAAGGGAGGGTGGCCGGGGTCGGACTGACAACAGTACCAAAAATACGACGTATTTTTGATAAAAATGAAAATAATTGCTGCTAAATTGGAATGGGACGAGAGAAAAGTTCAAAACTTTGCAAGGATAGTCTTGTTCATATTTTAGTAAACTTGCTCTGTAGAAACCATGACTCAAAACTTCTTTTCGTCGTCAGGGAGATGACAGCGTCGTTGAATGCATACAGACTGCCGGAAGAACCGTGATTCATCTATCGTACAACGACAAATATGGAAACAACAGAATCGATTTGGTAATTGTGTCAGTTTGTCTCACTGTATCTGTACCATTCGCCTCGTTGTGTCTGTATCTATCTTGTGCCTCTCTCTCATTCACTCTCTCACTCTCTCGCTCACGTGATTATCTACTGAGATAATCTCACTACTGTACCCTGAGTACAATGTCACCTGTATATATGACATGCATTTGCTTGAACTTGAAGACTCACTGAGCTGACATTTGTGAAAGGCATTTACTAAAATATTTGTTATTGTGGATCGTATTGTTCATATACCTTTACCAACTGTTGTACATAGATACGCTGCTATTGTGTACTTTTTCTTATCTATCCAGGATTGTCATTTGATTATGAGCAAGGAAAATTTGTAAGATAGGCAAAAATGCCTAAAATATAATCCTTGATGAATAAAGAATATCTCTCTCTCTCCATTGTTTTCTTTCTCTGTCCATCATTCTCTCTCTCTCTCTCTCTCTCTCTCTCTCTCTCTCATAGAAAAGATTGATAAAATGTTTACTTCTCCAAAATAATGTTTACTACCTGAATCGTTTAGCAGAAATCTAAAAAAAACATTGAGTAACAATACAGACCATGGCTTTAATTTATTCCAAGACATATTATTGCACCTCTTACTTTAACACCAACATAGCTCCATATCATACCCTGTTCATATCTGAGCCCACCAAACTCGCGTTGCTTTCACAAACGCATTACATGCGTTGATACAATTGAATTTACTGTGCATGCCCGAAGCCGAGAGGTAACGTCATACTCGAGAGGCCCTGCACAGGGCGCGTTGCTTACGCTTGTATCTTGCGAGATCTTGCTAGGAATAGGCCGATGTTAACATGTGTCAACATGATGGAAGCAGATGCAAGGCAGTCAAATGTTGATGGAAGCAGATGCAAGGCAGTCAAATGTTGATGGAAGCAGATGCAAGGCAGTCAAATGTTGATGGAAGCAGATGCAAGGCAGTCAAATGTTGATGGAAGCAGATGCAAGGCAGTCAAATGTTGATGGAAGCAGATGCAAGGCAGTCAAATGTTGATGGAAGCAGATGCAAGGCAGTCC
>JAWQFJ010001422.1:56924-91924 GCA_034096865.1 Theodoxus fluviatilis
GCGTTGTCGCGACTATTCGCAAAAGTAAATGGCGGAGATGGCTATGCTTCGCAAAAGAAAACGCTGTATTTCGGGATACTAGAAACCCCACCCAAAGAAAATGTAAGCCATGAACAGCATTAATTTATCAAAGCTGTATGTTGAATGCATCAATAGGTCGTGAAAGCTCCTACATTTTAGAAATGGAAATGCGGGTCAATGCACCTTCACGCTGAAGCATCGCTGTTGACATTGTGTACAAAGCTAGTGTTGTCTGATAACGTGGCGAGAGGTGAAAGGTCACAGTGGAAGCGTGTGCGAGCTGCAGTCTCCAGCATTGCCTGCCACATGGCAAGCAACCGGCCGCAAGCAAAGTGGCAAGAGACTTTGGTTGCCTCGTGTGCGTAGGCCTTTATGCAAAGAACTTTGTCAGGAGAACGCGAATTTCCATTCACGAGACAAATGGACGGCTTTAAATCAGCAATGCAGCAGCTGGAAACGAAAATGTGAGTGTCGAGGTGAAAAGAAAGCTAAAATGCAAACACTGATTTCAAGCAATCAACAAAAAAGGCAAACGATGATGAAATCAAGCATTAAGAGATGTTTGTTTTTGTTGTTATTTGGAATGCATACCGTTTTGTGCACTGTCTTTATTTTTAGACAAACTCTAAATATATATTTGGCAATTTAGTTGATGGTTGTAGAAATGCCAGCACGAATTTAACAACTTTCTGATGCTAGTTACTCAAATGTGGGGTAGAGAGAATTTTTTAATTAGCTTTTAAAAAACCTGTAGAAATAGCCTAGTTCTGTTCTTTCTTGGTGACTGAAAACTGATGTTTTCAATCGTAAGATAAGGCAAAAAGTGAGACATTTAACTTGGACGCTCATATGTGCATTTTGCCTTGTCAACGATGATCGCATTAAACTACTTTCATACTACAAATTTGAATGAATATTTCTCACTCTTTTTATATATAACCCATCTATGTTTTGCCTTGTCAACGATGATCGCATTAAACTACTTTCACCCTACACATTTGAATGAATATTTATCACTCTTTTTATATATAACCCATCTATGTTTTGCCTTGTCAACGATGATCGCATTAAACTACTTTCACCCTACACATTTTAATGAATATGTATCACTCTTTTTATATATAACCCATCTATGTTTTTTAATCTCAACTGGATCTTACAGCGGAAAGACGACACAGTGCTCTTGCACACTACGGACACTACGAGAGACAACTTTATGTCTGCTATATTTACTGCATTAAAGTTTATAGGGATCTCCCTGCACAGCAAAACGCAAGTTCATCAATCAATCTTATTGTACTCTTTGCACATGAGATCCTTTACTGGTTTGAAATAATAATTTAAACAGAGTGGCAGTTTTGAGAAGTTCTCATTGTCCATTTCATTTCCTGTCTTACAGAGAAGAAGATGCAGAGCTATATGATCTACGCACGTAGGAATACCATATACGCCAGCGCCAAGGACATTGACGAGGAGGATGAGGTCATAGAACCTCCGGTGAGAGAGAACTCCAACACAACATGCTGAATAAGCTGATGATGGTTTTACATTGATGAATGAACTTGGATGAACAGCAGGGTTTTTTCAACTCTGTTATTGTGTGGTTAGTTGCGACCGTTCTTTCTTCGGGATGAGTCCGCCAGTAAATTCCATCACCACCACTTCAACCATCACCACCACCCCACCCCACCCCCAAAAGAAGAGGTCTTTAGGGTAGCTGCAAATCCAGGTGGTGGTAGTGGCGACGACGACGACGACGGCGACGACGACGACGACGACGACGACGACGAAGAAGAAGAAGAAGAAGAAGAAGAAGAAGAAGAAGAAGAAGAAGAAGAAGAAGAAGAAGAAGAAGAAGAAGAAGAAGAAGAAGAAGAAGAAGAAAAAGAAGAAAAAGAAGAAGAAGAAGAAGAAGAAGAAGAAGAAGAAGAAGAAGAAGAAGAAGAAGAAGAAGAAGAAGAAGAAGAAGAAGAAGAAGAAAAAGAAGAAGAAGAAGAAGAAGAAGAAGAAGATGATGACGATGACGATGATGACGATAGCGTAGGCGACTACGACAATGATTATAATGACCTCAAAGAAGGCAATAATGATGATGATGACGACGACAACGACGATGGTGATGGTGATGGTGTTGATGGTGATGATGATGATCTTCGATGAAGGCCATGATATGATTTTAATCCATAATTCGTAAAACTACGATTTTGTTGATGAGATCAGTTTGAACTATAGTTGATTTTCGTACGTCCTGTTGTTTTGAATTCTGAGAAGGCCAGTCGTGGCATTGATAGAGAAACACAAACATATGGCAGAGTGACAGAGGCACTGACGGTAGTGAAACAGGCACTGACGGTAGTGAAAGATGCACTGGCGGTAGTGAAAGAAGCACTGACAATAGTGAAAGAGGCACTGACGGTCGTGAAAGATGCACTGGCGATAGAGAAAGAGGCACTGACGGTCGTGAAAGAGGCACTGACGGTAGTGATACAGGCACTGACGGTAGTGAAAGAGGCACTGACGGTAGTGAAAGAGGCACTGACGGTAGTGAAAGAGGCACTGACGGTAGTGAAACAGGCACTGACGGTAGTGAAAGATGCACTGGCGATAGTGAAAGAGGCACTGACGGTCGTGAAAAAGGCACTGACAGTAGTGAAAGAGGCACTGACGGTAGTGGAAGATGCACTGGCGATAGTGAAAGAGGCACTGACGGTAGTGAAAGAGGCACTGACGGTAGTGAAAGAGGCACTGACGGTAGTGAAAGAGGCACTGACGGTAGTGAAAGAGGCACTGACAGTAGTGAAAGAGGCACTGACGGTAGTGAAAGAGGCACTGACGGTAGTGAAAGAGGCACTGACAGTAGTGAAAGAGGCACTGACGGTAGTGAAAGAGGCACTGACGGTAGTGAAAGAGGCACTGACGGTAGTGAAAGAGGCACTGACAGTAGTGAAAGAGGCACTGGCGATAGTGAAAGAGGCACTGACGGTAGTGAAAGAGGCACTGACGGTAGTGAAAGAGGCACTGACGGTAGTGAAAGATGCACTGACAGTAGTGAAAGAGGCACTGAGGGTAGTGATAGAGGCACTGACGGTAGTGAAAGAGGCACTGAAGGTTCAACACGGTGATGCTGATTGCTGTGCTTGTTGCAGGGGAGCTTCACACTCCGGATCATTCTTCGAGTCCACGTCCTGGTCATCACAGCGCTCACAGCCGCCGTGGTGGCCATCATCGCACTCAACGAGTAGCATGGAACATGGAGACCATTGGCGTTCACGCAGGCATCTGACATCCTCTCGTGCTTGGTGATGTGCTTGGGCCAGAGAAGAGACACTGTCCTACAAGGAAACGCCTGGCTAATGTCTAAAAGTATTCGCTACCTTTTTTACCAAGAGGTCAAAAGTTCAGAGAACTAAATGCCTTTTAGAGAAGACTGTGGTATTCAGTTTTTGTTCCTTTTAAAAAAATCAAAGCGGTACGAGAACGAACTGAAAGTTTGTTTTTCTGTGAGTGTGTTTGGAGGGTTTTGGAGTAGGAGAGCCTTCTGTGCCCACAAGAACATTGTGGTGTTATCTAATATTCTCATCAATATATTTTTCAATACTTTGTTAATGTAAGCTATATCAATATAAACGTATATCCCATCGATGTACATACATTCGTATGCATCATTAATGAGCAAGGTATGTCTGGCGCGAAGAATGTTTGTGTCAGAAATAATGTTTGAATGGAGATGACAGTTTCATTATAAGAAATCATATTCTAATACCTCTACTATACTCATGGAATACACAAAACGTGCATTCCATGCAAGTGGTTGAATGTCCTACTTGTAAACTATGGATCTAAATGATATGCCAAATTGTACATATGCCTTTTTTTACGATCTTCTTGAAACACCTGTATTCGTTCCCCATTTTTTCGCACTTGTACACTTACAATTGAACTCGCAAGTAAATGTTGCACGTGTTGTAAATTCGGTCTGTACAGTGGGATTTGGTGTTCTATTCTAGATTATTTGCATGCTCAACTTTTTTGAAATAAAAGAAATTTCAAACTCCAAAACAGATTTCGTCATGGTTCATCTAAAATCGATTCAGCGAAGAGATCCAAAACTTGTCATTGTCAGCAGTCTGCTAAATGGGGAAGAAAACTTGTCTCCCATAATTGATATAGTGAATTCCCTGTTCCATTCAGACCAAGACTACTGTTCAAATTATCCGATATAGGCTACCTATGGGGGGCGGGAGGGGGGGGGGGATCACTTACGTCCGTTTAAAACAAATTTCCCAGGCTTGTTTTATGATATGAACTTTTCATACGTACCAATAAAGCCTCAATTAAGTGATAGACGATACATAAAGTCAGCTTCAGAACTGCATGAATTAACGAGATATGCAGAACGAGCAGAACAGAAAGAAGTGGTATGTGGCAAAAGGGACTGAAAGAAAACTCTCCTAGTGGGTTGGGGGTAAGAATGGACCCACCACGTCTCCCTGTGGGTTGGGGGGTAGGAATGGACCCCCTGTGGGTTGGGGGTAGGAATGGAGCCCCTGTGGTATGGGGTAAGAATGGACCCCTGTGTGTTGTGGGTAGGAATAGACCCCCATGTGTGTTGGGGGTAAGAATGGACCCCCTGTGGGTTGGGGGTAAGAATTGACCCCTGAGGGTTGGGGGTAAGAAAGGACCCCTGTGGGTTGGGGGTAAGAAAGGACCCCTGTGGGTTGGGGGTAAGAAAGGACCCCTGTGGGTTGGGGTAAGAAAGGACCCCCTGTGGGTTGGGGGTAAGAATGGACCCCTGTGGGTTGGGGGTAAGAATGGACCCCCTGTGGGTTGGGGGTAAGAATGGACCCCCTGTGGGTTGGGGGTAAGAATGGACCCGCTGTAGGTTGGGGGTAAGAATGGACCCACCTGTGGGTTGGGGATAAGAATGGACTCACTGTGGGTTGGGGGTAAGAATGGACCCCCTGTGGGTTGGGGGTAAGAATGGACCCATCCCATCTGGTCAGAGGCGAGTAACTACGGAAAGAATCTCTTCACTTGCTCTAATTCTAACCTATTCTAATGATTTGTTGTGATCAATGGCATGAGAACGCCTACAAAAACTGATAGGCCGTAAAGCAACATCTATTTATTCATCCAGAGAAGAACTACGTGGAAGCAGGAGCAGGAGAAGGAGCAGGAGCAAGAAGAGCAGGAGCAAGAGGAGCAAGAGCAGGAGCAAGAGGAGCTATGAGGAGCAGGAGGAGGAGGAGGAGGAGAAGGAGGAGAAAGGAAGAGGAGAAGCAGGAGGAGCAGAAGCAGCACGAGGAGCAGAAGGAGGAGCAGGAGCAGGAGGAGGAAGAAAAAGAGGAGGAGGAGCAGGAGGAGGGGGAGGAGCAGGAAGAAGAAAAGGAGGAAGAGAAGGAGGAGGAGCAGAAGGAGGAGAAGGAGGAGGGAAGAGGAGAAGCAGGAGGAGAAGGAGGAGCAGAAGCAGCAGGAGGAGCAGAAGCAGCAGGTGGAGGAGCAGAATGAGGAGCAGGAGCAGGAGGAGGAGAAGGAGGAGCAGGAGGAGGAGAAGGAGAAGCAGGAGGAGGGGGAGGAGCAGGAAAAAGAAAAGGAGGAGGAGGAGGAAGAGGAGCAGCAGCAACAGCAGCAGCAGCAGGAGAGGAGGAGGAGCAGGAGGAAGAAAATCAAGAGAAGGAGAAGGTGGAGGAGCAGGAAGAAGAAAAGGAGGAGGAGGATGTGCAGGAGGAAGAAAATGAAGAGGAGGAGGAGGAGGAGGAGGAGGAGGAGGAGGAGGAGGAGGAAAAGAAGGAGAAGGAGGAGCAGGAGCAGGAGCAGGAGGAGGAAGAGGAAAAGGAGGAGGAGGAGGAGCAGGAGCAGGAGGAGGAGGATGAAGAGGAGGCGAAGGAGCAGGAGGAGCAGGAGCAGGAGCAGGAGGAGGAGGAGGAGCAAGAGAAGGAGGAGCAGGAGGAGGAGGAGGAGGAGGAGGAGCAGGAGCAAGAGTAGGAGGAGGAGCAGGAGAAGAAGCAGGAGGAGGAAGAGCAGCAGGATGAGGAGCAAGAACAGCAGGAGGAAGAAGAAGAGCAGCAGGAGGAGGAGGAGCAGCAGGATGAGGAGCAAGAGCAGCAGAAGATGGAGCCAGAGCAGCAGGAGGAGGAGCAAGAACAGCAGGAGGAAGAGCAAGAGCAGGAGGAGGAGCAGGAGCAGCATGATGAGGAGCAAGAGCAGCAGGAGGTGGAGCAAGATCAGCAGGAGGAGGAGGAGGAGGAGCAGAAGGAAGAGCAAGAGCAGGAGGAGGAGAAGGAGGAGGAGCAGGAAGAGGAGCAGGAGGAGGAGCAGGAGGAGGAGCAGGAGGAGGAGCAGGAGGAGGAGCAGGAGGAGGAGCAGGAGGAGGAGCAGGAGGAGGAGCAGGAGGAGGAGCAGGAGGAGGAGCAGGAGGAGCAACAGGAGGAGGAGGAGCAGGAGGAGGCGCAGGAGGAGGAGCAGGAGCCGGAGGAGCAAGCGCAGGAGAAGGAGCAGGAGGTGGAGCAGGAAGAGCAGGAGCAGGAGGAGAAGAGGATGAAAAGGAAGAGCAGGAGGTGGAGGAAGAGGAAGAGGAGGAGCAAGAGGAGCAGGAAGAGCAGATACAGCAATCTAGCGATGCATTGATGAACAACTGTCAGCTGACAGGAAACTCGAACGGAAAAGTTTTATTTGTTCTTTGATTTTAGATTGTCTTTCGTAATTATGTTTTGACTTATTTTTGTGTTCAATATTAAATTCATTTGGAAAAAGGTATCTCTGTGTGAAAACCCGAAGTACATGTACATTAGAAGACATAATCGAAGGGTTTTCGTTTCATAAACATCGGCACTGGCGCGAGTTACCTTTCGTGCTAACATGCAAATGCGAGTATGACACGTGAAACATTTGGCATTTGCCGCAAGATGCCTCCCTCTTCAGCTGTAACCCATAGCAACGGAACCTACGCGCCCTGCTTCAAATACCTCAACCGTCGACGAACCCAGGTAGCCTATGCCAAGAATGGCTTATCGCTGTGAAAAAAAATACTTCGTGTGGCTGCATGAACATTCTCGAAGAACATTGTGGCGTCCCCATAAACAGCTGTGGTGAGTTTAACTGCTGAGGACGTGGGAGGACATTCAACTTACCTATAATGGGAAGGACTGTCCCGGTAAATGCCACTTTCTTGTCAGAATCAAACACGGCCAGATGCCCACAATACTCATTGCAGCTTTCCTCAGCACCGAGCCATTGCAGTCTCTCAGAGCTGAACCGGATGCCAATGCCAGCACTAGCGTTGTAGACGAACGCTGCCTCTCCTGTAGAAAAACAATCAAGATATTGATGATAGCAATGTCAACAATTTTATCTCTATACTCGTTTTTGTAATAATCATAACCCATTTCTTGTTATCACAGGAATAGAGATTTTAAGAAAAAGTGTAGGGACGAACAGAGACGCGTGTTTCAAATAAATATTTATTTTTGTAGTTGCTGAAATGAAGTTCCAAGACTGAAGAACGTTTTTTTCGGTATCACAATGACAGTGTGGTAGATTTTCAGATGGTGTGGCGGAAGGAAGTGTCGAAACTAAAGAAAAACATTCGACCACTGCCCTACAATTTTCTTCAATACTTTGCATCAAATTTGCTCAGATACTGCTGCTATCTTCAGACATTTCATCAGGCAGGAAGCCCGACTTGACGTAAGAGTGCAGAGAGACACCATTACAGATGGATTAATCACCGATACGACACCGCCTACTTGAGTTTTCCCACACTCCACTGTAGGTGCAGACAAGGTCAAGGACGACTGTTCCATGACAGGTATAGGACGCCGTGGAGCCCGCCTCTGTAGAGCTGTAGGTGCGGTTGGCGTCAGGGAAACTGGAAGGGGAGCTGCATTTGACTGACCAAGCACAAAAAGGCAGTTGAAAACTCTTGGCCATATGACAGCAAAGGCACAGACAATGACAGTATTTTCTTTAAACACCGAAATAATTAGCAAGTCAAGCCTGGAAAAATGCTCAGGACGTCTTGAAAAGACGTGGCCTTCACGTAGGTCGATAACGTCGTCATTCTGCGGTACGGCAACACACGCATACCAGCCTCGTAGATGTAACCGCGGTTTAAGCTGGCAGAAGTTATAGGACTATCAAAGTCCTTGGAAACGAATTTCTTGCGAAACAATTGAAATGTTTGAAATTACGTGAGGAGCACAGTAAGAGGAGGCGAGGTAAAGGTTTAAAAAAAGGGGGGAAATGTGAATTTATATAGCGACTTATCTGCCCGTGTCTAGATCTCAAACCGCTTGCAGTTAGTAATGTTCCTCTACGGGAGAGCTTCGACAGTAGTTTATCAAAATGTAATGATGTGTAATGGTATAGTATCTGTCACGTGATCGCAGGCGAAGGAGTTGAGCCTCTTATTTTGGTACGCCAGAGACACCTCAGTAAAGGGAGATAACTTGTTAATGATAACCTCATTAGATATACATGTACAGCACAGTAATATATATAAAAGTACAGATGAAGCACATTTTCAAAAATATTAATGAAAAGGGACAAAAACCAAAGAACTCACTTCTGCACTCCATCGAGTCCAGACCAAGAACCGTTCATTCCACACACAGCTACGTTGCTCTCTCCGTGAAACACCAGAGAGGTAGCACAGTCGTAGACTGCCTTGGCTTCAACTGCATCTCCACTTTGAAAAGCCACGTGTTCACTGGGAAGCGGTGGAGGTTGCACCGAACAGTGTGCAACTGAAATACAGAAAGTAATGCAAAGTAGAGAAACTTGCGTCAAGACGATGCCTTTCAGATATGGACAAAGTATATCCTCGTGCCCTAAAGCTTTTGACAGAGAAACTGATATTATATTCCTGAGCAAATGCTGACACTGAGATGTATAGTCAATAATATGGATTTGGTATCAGACATGGACACAAGTGCAAATTGTGTGCTGTCATGTGTGCGGTCATATACACGTACAAGTGTCTAATTTCCACCAGGTATAACTTTTTCTTCCAGTAAACATCTCTGTCTTGAGTTCAATTCTACTACGGATTTAAAGATTCACAACCGACCTGCGACGCATATGCTTGTCATCGCTGATGAATCGGTGATAACCTCCACGTATCCATCCGAACAGTTGGGAATGTTAACCTGCAAAAATGTCCACATTTATCATTGAAAGGAGTCGATGCATCAGCATAGTTGTAGAAAACGGGATGCCGTTCTCTCTCATCATTTCTGTGAGGAGTCCAACGTGATGAAAACAAAAGCAGCAGCAGTAGCAACAGTTGTGATAACAGTGGTGACAGCTGTAGTAGTTCTAATCACAGCAGTGGCAGCAGCTGCCAAAACAAATAGAAGACTAATGAAGAAGAAAGACAATTCCATCTTGTTTCATGAAAAATATGTGTTTGTGGTAAATCCTGCTGACACACCATGCATGAAAATGTAAAGAAAGGTACCACGCATTTTAATGGTTCAGGGCTAGTTTAGCATTAAAGATAGTTAAATGTTTACTGGATATGTTGTCTCTCCTCAACAAAAGTATTAACTGCATAAGACTCGGTAATCCTTTTCCCATCCTGTTGCTCATCCCTGCTAAAGTACAGGATCCCTGGACCGGAAACGAGGGAGGTTGCGGATTTCCAGAACAGCCGACACTGCTTTTCTCGGGGAGGAAGGCAGATACCTGGCACGGCGCGGACCGCTGACACAGCACCCGGCATTGCACGCCGTTGGCCACGCGCATGCGTAGAAAGGGCTGAGTCTCGGGGATCACAGCCTGCTTCACATCCGCCCTGCCGCAGGAGTCGTCCAGAGAGGAAGAGACAGCCACGCCCACCAGGCAGGACCACATGCACAGGAGCGACGCTGTTACTTGAAACTTCACAGTGCCTTCCTGTGCCGATTCTGCCATGTTGGTGCACCTTTGGAGGGAGAAGAAAATACACTCGAATGTGAATGCACGAGATTGATGAATAAGGAAAAGGCAGGGGGAAAAGCCAGGCTTTTTTCCCTCCCTTCACATTTAGAAGAAGGTGACCTACTTTTCTTGCAACCGCAACGTTTGTACAAGGACAAACTTTGTATTAATGCAAGCACATGTGAAGCGGGCAGACCTGTATGTCATTAAGAATCACGCGCAGACGAGAGCGAACACGCACACACACTCACATACACATACACCACACAAACCCTCACACACACATACATACACACACATACACCACGCACACACACACCACACACACCACACGCACAGACACACATACACCACGCACACACACACACCACACGCACAGACACACATACAGAACACATGCACACACACACACACACACGCACAGACACACACACACACACACACACACACACACACACACACACACACACACACACACACACACACACACACACACACACACACACACACACAGACACACACACACACACACACACACACACACACACACCACACACACCACACAAACACACATACACACATACATACACACACATACACACACACACACACACACACACACACACACACACACACACACACACACACACAAGACGCTGGTGAAAAAAAGATGAGGCAGAGGCAGTCGAAATTTCCACATTGTACGATTTACATCTACCTTCCAGGAACACTTTTTCAGAAAAAAGGCATTTAAGAAAATATATTTTCCTCTTGTTTACAACACTGCGTTTCTATTCCAAATAATCATTAGTGTCTCGGTACAGTGTCATTCAGTCGAGAGAAGGCTTTATCTCATTGAAGCAGACATTTCTTTTAGGTTGAGGCTGATGTTTTTGTTGTGCTTGTTATTGTTTGCGCTCTCTCTCTCTCTCTCTCTCTCTCTCTCTCTCTCTCTCTCTCTCTCTCTCTCTCTCTCTCTCTCACTCTCTCAATAATACATGGTCGCTCCGACATTTCTGTCAGTGGAGACGCTACTGACTTCGCACGCCCGGGGAGTACAGTCGAGACCGGATGTAAGAAAGTCGTCGGGACCCACTTTTTGTCTTTCATACATCCGGTCTTTACTAAATCCGGTTAACCGGATGTATGAAAATATTGAGGATCGACTTTCTAAGAAAGTCGTCGGGACCCACTTTTTGTCTTTCATACATCCGGTCTTTACTAAATCCGGTTAACCGGATGTATGAAAATATTGAGGATCGACTTTCATACATCCGGCCACGCATCTTTTACTTGATAAAAGTAGTTTTTTTCATATCATTTTTGTTTTTATTTGTTTGTTTTTTAATGTTTAAATGTTTTGATACATATCCTAGTTAGAAGAAAAGGTTTGTGAATAACAAGTGGAAAGTACACGTACTTACATACACACAATCAGGACAACCGGGAGAAAGAGCAACTGTTTGTGTAAGGAACTGTTCTGATTTGCATGTACCGTGCACTCTCCGCCCCCCTCTCTCTCTGTGTATATGTGTGCGCGCGTACGTGCGTCCGTGTGTTTGTGTGTGGCACAACTGTATTGTGTGTGTTCCCTCCACAACCCTTTTGCGCTTTTGACGATGTTTTTGGTCGTGAAAGCTTTGTAAGGACCGTTGGCGTAGCAAATAAATTTTCTGATTTCTCTCTCTCTCTCTCTCTCTCTCTCTCTCTCTCTCTCTCTCTCTCTCTCTCTCTCTCTCTCTCTCTCTCTCTCTCTCTCTCTCTCTCTCTCTCTCTCTCTCTCTCTCTCTCTCTCTCTCTCTCTCTCTCTCTCTCCAAAACGCACACATTTATAGCACACACACGCGCGCGCGCACTGGATACAAAAAAGCGAGTTAAACTTAAAACCAGTTTAATGGATAAAAACAACAACAACCTAAAAAACAACAACTGAGTCACACCCACGACCAATGCCTCTGGTTTTTATTGTACAAAAAATGCCTTCCTGGGCTATTATGGCTCTTCAGTCATGACAAATTTATAACAGGTTAAAATGACTGAATAGACAAACGAAACAGATTATTAATGGAGTTAAACATAAAATCAGTTTAATGGATAAAATCAACAACAACAACAAGATCATAAAAAACAACATAACATAATACAACAACATAAAATACAACAACATAAAAAAGAACATAAAAAGATAACAACTGATTCACATCCATGACCAATGTCTCTGGTTATAAATGTAACAAAAATGCCTTCTGGGCTGTTATGGGTTTTCGTGACGAATTTATAACATGTTAAAAAATGACTGAATGGACAAAAAAATTAAACAGACTAACTCATTTACAGCTATAGAATCTGGATAAAAATCAGTTGGTGGGGAAGTTTTCAGGGCATCCTCATTTAGACTACCTTTGTGGACACCACCCGCTCAAAATGGCCACAGACATTTCGGAGGTAAATGTTCTCCTCGGACCTGTCTACCCCATTTATCGGGAAAAGGGGTGGGTGTGGCAGCCATCTCCGCGAGCATTCGGAAGTGGCTGTGTACACCACAATGGTGGTTTGAAGGAGGGTGGCAGCCGCGAATATCTCTACATCCGACCCCCATGAACGGGGTCGGAGGGTGTTGTGAGCGAGATAATCACCTACATCTCCATCCACGTATGCAGAGAAAGCCTGGTGATTCCTGCACATGATGTCGATTATTTTTTCTCGGACAACCATGTGCTCGGCCTGGCTACCACATAAGTCAAGGCTTATGGCACGGTACAGGCAGTTCCCATCCCCTACAATGTGGTTTAACTCCGAAGGGACCCCAAGATCTTGGGTTGGACACCGTTCGGGCAAAAACAAAGGGCGCGAAGGCCCAATCTTGCACACTATAATAATAATAATTTATTGTATTTATAAAGCGCCTTTCCCGAGGTTCTAAGCGCGTAACATATATACATACATATACAAAATAAACATACAATACACAGTCTATACATTTAGTCATCCAGTCATAGTCAGACACATGCAATCAGATGTACACAGTCAGACTGACAATATACTATACAAATATTTACACAGATGTCNNNCTTTTTACTAAGAAGCTGGAGCCCTATATCTCTCTTTCACTGTACATGTGTACATATTTGTTTTGGTGTTTGGATCCAGATGTATGTATAACCATTTTTTCCCATATATTCAAGGAAATTTGCTTTTTTCATTATGCATGGATGTGTCTTCCCAGGTGTTTATACACTTTTTGCTTATTGTCCATCTATTAAGGAGTACAAAGGACCTCTTCGTGATGGCCTTTCTGACAAACGTGTCACACTTCTTTTTTCTAAGATGGAACATGTTCAGATTCTTGTACAGGATTGTGCCAACTGCCACATCCTAAATGTTGTGTTTTTTCTCAATGTGTTTATTGTCTCCTTTAAATATTTAAGCATCGGTATGTTGCTGTGTTTTTCTAGGTGTTTTAATGTTGTCACATTCTCGTTGTCCACGTACGCGCAATTCAAGCTTAACTCATCCATTATTATAAATTAAAAAAATAAAAAAAAAAAAAAAAAAAAAAAAATCATGTCCATTTTTCACCCTTCTTTTTCTCATTAACGTTCAACGGAATGTTATGATAAGTCAATATATGGTCATATGCA
The DNA here is from genome assembly GCA_034096865.1 of Theodoxus fluviatilis. NCBI lineage: Eukaryota > Metazoa > Mollusca > Gastropoda > Cycloneritida > Neritidae > Theodoxus > Theodoxus fluviatilis. Next base: position 70,505 of record JAWQFJ010001422.1, read on the forward strand.
TGTATGTCGTGTTTTTCGATGTTAGGATAGAGCAAAACAACTAATAGCTATGAAAAACCTATATGTGTCAAGTGTCTTAAGATAATTCATGAACAATGTACATTGATACATCAACAATATCCTTGTTGATTAAGGGATAGTTAATTAGATGTGAGACATCATGTCATTGTATTTTTTCAATGTGTGTCGTAATCGTTTTATGTCATTTTTCAATGTCAAACATGTATAAGTGTCATAACAAATTTGTCAACATATGTAATATGATATTGATGTTGTCCGCCTCTCTCTCAAAACATAACAAATATGTTTAACCTTTGTCTGAAGTGTAATATAATATAGTGTGAAATATATAGAAAAGTGTACGTGCATATAACTAATTATAAAAAAAAATTAAAATAATAATAATAATAATAATAATAATAATAATAATAATAATAATAATAATAATAATAATAATAATAATAATAATAATAATAATAATAATAATAATAATAATAATTATCGTCATCATAAGAATAATAATTGGTAATGAAAAGATCATACTTTCCAAGATGCTAGGAATATTATATAAATAACGGTAAATAAGACAATTAAAACTTTTTATAAGACAGAAAATGCCATCTCTGTTGAAAATGATTTTGGAAAATTAGTTTCGGCCAACCGATGTTCATTATCCTTATTGAAGCATTTAGACACTCTCTCAGATATAAATTCTCTCATAATTTTATGGAATGAGGACATTCCGTTTTCAGTAAGTTCAGCGGAATGTTATGACGAAAGAAAAGCCAGTGGGAACAGATGGGGTGGATTTTGCGTCCAGACAGAGTGAATCACGGCAAGATGAATCAGCTAGGCTTGGTGTTCCAGATGCATAATCAAAAGTCCTTTGTTTCTGGTCCAAATGCATAATCAGGGAGACGCCAACAAAGACACTGACTCAGAGACAGTTAGAACAAAGGATCATGCACGTATTTATAGAGAGAAAGAAGCAAGTAAGAGAGAGAGGGAATCAGACAACAGAGGGAGACGGACAGGCACAGAGAAAGGATCAGACCTAGAGAGAGAGAATGTAGTCAGAGAGAGATAGAGAATGTGGGCATTGTAACACCTTGTGTCTTGCTGCTACAAATAAAGATTAAGAACTCAAAAAGAGATATGGAGTCTTCTGTCCAACCAAACGGAACCCCAAGCCCTCTCCAGAAGCAAGCAGACCACCAAGCAAGACTGAAGCTGTGAGCCCTCGCCTGTCTAAGAAGAATCAAGATCTACGCTACCAGAAAAGGCCCACGGCAAGTACAAAGGAACCACAAGGTATTTATCATGTAGACAGAGAGGAGACCTGTAACAATTAGAGGAGAGTCCTATAACGAATCAAAGGGAGAACTCATCCCCATGATAACACAGGGAGGACATGATAACATAAACTTGGCTGAAGGAGACTGAGTAGAGTGACGGGAATAATCTTCCAGGGGAGATTGTGTTCCTATTGTTGGGATTTCAAGGGAAGTGCGGGGATTTCTATTTAACAAAGGGTTTTGTTAAATGTTCTTGGGTAAAGTTTGGAGACTGGTTGTGGGTTGAGGTGTGTTGTGACTTTGTTGTCATGTTTTGGTAGTGACACACTTTTATCTTTGTGGCAAGATTCTTCTCGTTCTTTTAACGGACTTTAGAACGAGTGGTCGGAAGTGGTGTACCTTTCATGCCAGAACTGCATAATAATTAAATTCCAGTTTCTGGTGGTTATATGACTGTGTGAAGAGAGGTGGAGATTGTTTTTATACACTGTGTTGTCAGCCTAGTCACCGGTGGCTTGGGTATAGCTTCCTTGTGTATGCTTTTCTTTCCACTTTTGAATTGTTTTCACCTTTCATTGATGAGAGTTGCTGTTGTTGATTTTTATTCTTGTTCAGGGTAGCGGAAGTGCTTCCATCTTACTCCGCTGCCTGACCTTTGTTTTGGTTTCTTTTCTTTTAATTGATCACCTGCTTATTCTGTCCTTTGCGGTCCTGTGCCGCAGGGAAGAGTTTGTTCTTGATTAAACTTGTTGTTTATTTTAATCCCGATTCAGTGGTCTTTATTCACTTGTCTTTGCTGACATTGTTTGATGTTTTGTGGTGTCCCCCCAAGGAGTGGTGGTTAGGTTTTTGTTGAAAAACCCATCGTTATATTTGCCCCTCCCCTCTTGGACGACTACGTCGTTCCTCGAGGGTGAGTTTTCTAGTTAGCTAGGGTAGATAACGCGACAAATAATAATAATAATAATAATAATAATAATAATGATAATAATAATACTAATAATAATCATCATCATCATCATCATCATCATCATCATCATCATCATCATGATCATCATGATGATGATGATGATGATGATGATGATGATGATGATGATGATTATTATTAGTATTATTATTATCATTATTATTATTATTATTATTATTATTATTATTATTTGTCGCGTTATCTACCCTAGCTAACTAGAAAACTCACCCTCGAGGAACGACGTAGTCGTCCAAGAGGGGAGGGGTAATTATAACGATTGGTTTTTCAACAAAAACCTAACCACCACTCCTTGGGGGGACACCACAAAACATCAAACAATGTCAACGGACAAGTGAATAAAGACCACTGAATCGGGATTAAAATAAACAAGTTTAATCAAGAAAAAATTCTTCCCCGCGGCACAGGACCGCAAAGGACAGAATAAGCAAGTGATCAAATAAAAGAAACGAAACCAAAACAGAGGTCAGGCAGCGGGCAAGATGGGGGCACTTCCGCTATCCTGAACAAGAATTAAAAAAATCAACAACAGCAACTCTCATCAATGAAAGTGAAAACAATTCAAAAGTGGAAAGAAAAGCATACACAAGGAAGCTATACCTAAGCCACCGGTGACTAGGCTGACACCACAGTGTATAAAAAAACAATCTCCACTTTTCTTCACACAATTGTGTATTCCGCCAGAACTGGAGTTCAATTATGATGCAGTTCTGGCATGAAACATACACCACTTCCGACCACTCGTTCTAAAGTACGTTATAAGAACGAGAAGAATCTTGCCACAAAGATAAAAGTGTGTCACTACCAAAACATGACAACAAAGTCACAACACACCTCAACCCACAAACAGTCTCCAAACTTTACCCAAGAACATTTACCAAAACCCTTTGTTAAATAGAAATCCCCGCCTTCCCTAGAAATCCCAACAGTAGGAACACAATCTCCCCTGGAAGATTATTCCCGTCACTCTACTCAGTCTCCTTCAGCCAAGTTTATGTTATCATGTCCTCCCTGTGTTATCATGGGGATGAGTTCTCCCTTTGATTCGTTATAGGACTCTCCTCTAATTGTTACAGGTCTCCTCTCTGTCTACATGATAAATACCTTGTGGTTCCTTTGTACTTGCCGTGGGCCTTTTCTGGTAGCGTAGATCTTGATTCTTCTTAGACAGGCGAGGGCTCACAGCTTCAGTCTTGCTTGGTGGTCTGCTTGCTTCTGGAGAGGGCTTGGGGTTCCGTTTGGTTGGACAGAAGACTCCATATCTCTTTTTGAGTTCTTAATCTTTATTTGTAGCAGCAAGACACAAGGTGTTACAATGCCCACATTCTCTATCTCTCTCTACATTTCTCTCTCTAGGTCTGATCCTTTCTCTGTGCCTGTCCGTCTCCCTCTGTTGTCTGATTCCCTCTCTCTCTTACTTGCTTCTTTCTCTCTATAAATACGTGCATGATCCTTTGTTCTAACTGTCTCTGAGTCAGTGTCTTTGTTGGCGTCTCCCTGATTATGCATTTGGACCAGAAACAAAGGACTTTTGATTATGCATCTGGAACACCAAGCCTAGCTGATTCATCTTGCCGTGATTCACTCTGTCTGGACGCAAAATCCACCCCATCTGTTCCTACTGGCTTTTCTTTCGTCATAACATTCCGCTGAACTTACTGAAAACGGAATGTCCTCATTCCATAAAATTATGAGAGAATTTATATCTGAGAGAGTGTCTAAATGCTTCAATAAGGATAATGAACATCGGTTGGCCGAAACTAATTTTCCAAAATCATTTTCAACAGAGATGGCATTTTCTGTCTTATGAAAAGTTTTAATTATCTTATTTACCGTTATTTATATAATATTCCTAGCATCTTAGTAATTATGATCTTTTCATTACCAATTATTATTCTTATGATGTCGATAATTATTATTATTATTATTATTATTATTATTATTATTATTATTATTATTATTATTATTATTATTATTATTATTATTATTATTATTATTATTATTATTATTATTTTAATTTTTTTTATAATTAGTTATATGCACGTACACTTTTCTATATATTTCACACTATATTATATTACACTTCAGACAAAGGTTAAACATATTTGTTATGTTTTGAGAGAGAGGCGGACAACATCAATATCATATTACAAATGTTGACAAATTTGTTATGACACTTATACATGTTTGACATTGAAAAATGACATAAAACGATTACGACACACATTGAAAAAATACAATGACATGCTGTCTCACATCTAATTAACTATCCCTTAATCAACAAGGATATTGTTGATGTATCAATGTACATTGTTCATGAATTATCTTAAGACACTTGACACATATAGGTTTTTCATAGCTATTAGTTGTTTTGCTCTATCCTAACATCGAAAAACACGACATACATGCATATGACCATATACTGACTTATCATAACATTCCGTTGAACGTTAATGAGAAAAAGAAGGGTGAAAAATGGACAAGATTTTTTTTTTTTTTAATTTTTATTTTATTTTAATTATAAATATACAATAATGGATGAGTTAAGCTTGAATTGCGCGTACGTGGACAACGAGAATGTGACAACATTAAAACACCTAGAAAAACACAGCAACATACCGATGCTTAAATATTTAAAGGAGACAATAAACACATTGAGGAAAAACACAACATTTTGGATGTGGTGGTTGGCACAATCCTGTACAAGAATCTGAACATGTTCCATCTTAGAAAAAAGAAGTGTGACACGTTTGTCAGAAAGGCCATCACGAAGAGGTCCTTTGTACTTCTTAATAGATGGACAATAAGCAAAAAGTGTATAAACACCTGGGAAGACACATCCATGCATAATGAAAAAAGCAAATTTTCTTGAATATATGGGAAAAAATGGTTATACATACATCTGGATCGAAACACCAAAAAAATATGTACACATGTACAGTGAAAGAGAGATATAGGGCTCCAGCTTCTTAGTAAAAAGAAAATGACACGTCTTGTGAAGGGAAAACTACAATGGGGAAGCATGAATCAGCAAGTGGTAGGAAAAGTGAAGGTAGAGGGTAGGAGTGAAATGATAATAGTGGGATTAAGAAATGGTGGAAATTGGCGCGGATGAAGTGGTCGAGCGTGGAAGTACGTCATAGGCGAAAGGACCGTGCTTCAATGTGACTGTCACATAGTAGGACTGGGAAAATAGAATTTTGCGCAGTTTGCGGACTTGGAAGCAACTAAGATTGAACGAGTTGGAGATAGTCCAGGTTTGATTGGAAAGGGGGTGGCGAACTCGAATCCGCATGTCCGCAATGTGCAGTTGGGATCGGAGAAGGGAAGAGTAGATTGTAAGTCCGGAAGGATAGGAGGGCATTGTGACAGCGATGGATGGGAGACAAACATGAGGAGTAAGCAGGGGGACTTGGATGCAGGAGCCTTGCAAATCATAAATGGAAAGGAAAATGCTAGTGTGGGATGTACGGGGTCTGATACGTGTGCAGATGATGATCAAAAGCAAAAGGATTGTAAAGATTTGAAAGCAAAGTTCAAAAGTCAAGGACGGTTGTAGAGATGCTAAGATGTCAAGAGGTGATTGAACAGTGGGTGGGAGTGTGGTTGTAGGGAAAGTCCATACTAGATGTGGTGTTGTGGAAGTCGAAGCAGCAGAAGCGAGAGTCGTGTTCTTTGAGAGAAGGAGGGCAAGAGCAATAGCGTTATATTTGCGATAAAGTAAATAGATGAGGCAGAGAGAAAGAAGAGAGGAAATCAGGGCAGCCAAGGAAAATGGAAACAGGTAGTCGTTGAATGGCAGAGCGTTTGGGATCCAGTCACCAAGAAAAATGGAGTCTGCATGGGACTGGAGAATGGATTGGTTACGAATGACTCGTTCCATAGTTCTACGAAGGTCAAGTTTCAGCGTACGGTCAGTGGTAAGAACGTCAGAGAAGTCATGAGTTGCAAGGTTGATAGTTGGGAGAAGAACAGAAATTTGGGAGGTCTGTGTATAGGTGGCATTGAAGGAAGCAAGTGTGGTTGCGTCAAAGAACTGTCGAAGAAGAGCTGTATTGAGAAGGTATTTCTTTGTGGAAGAGTAGGTATCTGTGCAGTCTTTAATGCGTTTGGGGAGGAAGAAGTGCTGAGCAGAGAAGTCACAGTTGCATGGGATTTCGACAGTGCAGAACTGACAACCGTGCAACAGTTGGGTATCATTGGGGCAATGAAGGTGGTAGGTTGAGATATTGATGAGGAGGATGTCAGAATGAGATAGGGGAATGACGTTGGGTGTCAAGGCATTTGTATAGATGTGGAAGGAACAGTTGTTGATAGCTGAATCATTGTTGAGGAAAAGGCCAGCAGTGCATGTGGGTCGAGAAAAATGTTGACGGAGGAAGGGAAAATGACAAGAGCGTTGAATGAGACCATGACACATGTTGAATTCCACGAAACTGATTTCAGAGAAGTATGTGTGATCGTCAGAGATGAGAAAAACTGAAGGGAGATCATCGACTTTGGAGACATGAGATTCTGTCGGGGAGAGTGGTATCGGAAAAGAAAAGACTTGGTAAGCATGAAAAATTCCATGTGTATGGGAAAGAGGGACAGTGATCCTGATGAAGAGTGATTTGCGATAGCGGGAATAGGAATGAACCGCTTGATTGTAGTAGAAAGTATAGTCAGTATGAGTAATGGTGTAGGAAGGGTATGAGTCTACAAGCCTGGAACGAATGAGTGAAAACATAAGGTCAAGGTCAGCAGGGGTGATGATATCGGGGGAAAGAACGTGTCGGGTGAGAGCTGTAATGCCTTCAATCTTCTTTCTGATTTCTAGCTCGATTTTGACATAGGAGGCTATTTGCTGTGTCAATTTTGTCATCAACGTAGTCCAATAGATATGTTCTTCTTGAAGGGTCTTTGAGAGATTGCCGGCTAGAAAATACATGTCATAGTGGTTACGCCTAGCAAATGAAAAAACATTATCAATGCGAGTGTTCGTGGTATTCATGGCACTCATGAGACCTTGTATGGCCTCCTGCTGAGTATCTGATCGAAGCCTAGTCTGATGAACATATTGTGCCAGAGCACGAAGATCAGAATCACGCGCTACACCAAAGAGAGCATGTGAGACATCACCCACAAAATCAAGGAGTCCACGTTTACTACGTGAATCAGATGAAGCAACCGAATCTTTGATCAAAGCATCGACGGTATCATCCAAGTCTTTATAGGCATATTCGAGGTCGGCAACGATGGGCCGTAGCATATTGGTATAGGTTAGAAAGATGTTGCAGAGAGTCCGGAAGTATTGAATGTCACAGTTATCAGAGGTAACACGACATAATGTGACAGATCGTGACGGATCGCAGGATCGAGAGGGGCCAAAATCTACAGTCGCATTGGGTAGATGAAGCTCAAGGGTATGATGCCAGGACTGTGAGGCATCGGTGACGATCGCCAGGGGTCGAAACACGACACCATACGATGTGCGAGGCACTGACGCGAAGGCGGAGGCGCCATGGATCATCAAGGCAATGATGATGAGGAAAAGTCGTAGGTGACCTACAAGAGTGATAAGTATGTATTGTAAGACAACTTTGGAAATGAAATTAAGGAGATGATAAATATTTGATGGAAAAATATTGACTATATATAAATTTTGAGTTATTTTGTATTGACGTAAATACGAAGTTTTAAGGAGTTTGAAATGTCTATATGCAACTTAATTTTAATGGTAATCAGTGGAGGAACATTGAAATATGGTAAGGGACAAACACTATTACGAGGGCAAACGTCATAATATGAGGAAATCTCGAGATATAGGACATTTCCTATTTGAACGGGACAACGGGAATCACAGCTCATTCATACTATGAAACGAAGTGCACAACAGGGGTGCCAAGTCTGGATATAGACTTGTGAATGTGATCTAAGTCTGGAATAGACTGAATGTACGACATTTTGTCGTTTTAAGTCTGGAATTAGACTTTGTGAATGCATGCGATTTTAAGTCCGGATATAGACTATGTGAATGTACGACACATGGTCGATTTAAGTCTGGAAAATAGACTCATGAATTGACTTGTAATATAATTTTGAGAGCGTACACTGAAAGTGCCGAGCCTGGACATAGACTCATGGACAAGGACACGTGGTCGGTTGTCCAACGCGGGATATGACGATAAACCGAATAATGACCATGGAGAAAATTCGCATGGAGGACGGCACAAACTTTCTTAAAAGTATCGTATCTTGGTAAGATACGCGATCTGAGACGGAAAGTCAATTCAGAATCTGCGCAAAAATATGAAGAGATCGTCATATCGTGAATGAGGGTACTGGATAAAAATACGCATATTTATTAAAATATCATTTCGACCAGCAAAATGAGTGTGGAATAGCAAGGAGACTTCCAATCACAGCGTAGAAAAATGAAAAATGTAAAACAGGAACTTGTACCCGGACTGTATCATATCGTATTGATCATCATCATCTGAATCATCATCATCTTCATCTGAATCATCATCATCTTCGTCGGAATCATCATCATTATAACTGACGTATATAACTGAATAAAATGGATAAGCACGCATATGAGGAACATGATATATTGAATGAATTCTGACATACTGACACTCATTAAAAGTACACGGTGAATGATTTTATGATGAACGTCCGGCCGGACTTGAAATATAATGAGATGATATGATTGTTCTCCATGATTAAAATAAATTCAAATTTGCATTTGAAAAAAGAAAGAAAGGAAAGATAGGTCGAACGGCTTATGATACTATCGTTTTCCGCTTTCTTTGCCTGCCCGCATTGGTGCGCAACGCGTGAAATACGCGACGTATTTGTCCTGGGATGTTTTCTAACGGCTCCCACGTAGGTGTGCGATAACCTACCCATTTGACTTTGTAAACTTGCTTGCCTTGCAACTTTTTGCAAGCAAGTAGTTTTTGAACCACAAACGTCTCAGGTTCCGAATCTGAGGATGGTGGATCTGAGACAGGAAGGGAGGAGGGATTGGAGAGACCTGCATCAAGAGATGGAAAAAGTGACGTATTGTTCCGGCGACTCTTCGGACATGCATACGCACGAAGTCTATTGAAGTGGACTGGAGCTTTGAGAAGGCGATCGTCTTTGCAATGACGGAGACGATAGGTGTAGCCATTGGAACAGATGGAAGAGATGTAAAACGGTCCATCGTACTTGTTCACTAGCTTGGCTGACACACCTACCGGTATACGCTCGTTTCTGAGCCAAACTTTGTCACCAATCTGAAAGTTGGGCTCACGCGTACGTTTGTCATACCGTTTCTTGGATTGAGATTTTGCAATATCAAGCGCTCTTTTTGCAGCATTGCGCAAGAGTTTCAAGTCTGTCTCAATGAAATGAAGTCGGTTGGAAACCGAGGAGGCAATTTCCGATTCCTGTAGAAGAAGATTGTCAATGGGCAAAATTGGGTGTCTGCCAAAGACAAGAAGAAAAGGACTACAACCAAGAGATGTAGATTTCGTGGTGTTGTAGGCAAACAAGATGGAAGGAAGAACTGACGGCCAATGTTTGCCTTGATGGCAGTATGCTCTGATTCCTTGCATAATCACTTGATTGGGACGCTCAGCCGGACTGTTAGCTTTGGGATTGTAGCTAGACGTTTGCGCTTTGCGTATGCCAAACATTGCACACAGATCTTTCACTGTTTTGGATAGAAAGTTTGCACCGCGATCTGTGACAAGAACTTTCGGCGCACCAAAACGGATGATCCAATGCTTGTAAAAAGCGTGAGCGATTGTTTTGGCAGTTGTGTCTGGGATAGGGATTGCTTCGCAGTAGTGCGAGAAAGCATCAACACAAACCAGGATATGGGAGTATTCCTCTGGTTGTGCTGTCTTGATTGGACCTAAGACATCCATATGACAGCGTTCCATCACATCGCAAGATGGAAGGTGCTGCAATGGGGCTTGCTTTGCCTGGAAATGTCTTTTCACTTTCTGGCAAGTCAAACACGTACGGATGTATTTTTCAACATCACTGTAGCAGTGAGGCCAGAAATATTTCTGAGTGATGGCAGAGTACGTTCTATCAAAGCCAAAATGTCCTGACATGATGGAGTCATGATAGTGACGAAGGATTGTGTCCGTGAGGGACTGAGGGATTGCTAGACGTTTGAGAACTGATTTCTCAGTGAGATTTTTGGAACGAGGGAGATGAAGGTGAAAGAGTACACCATCCTGGAGGATATAGTGTTCTGACTCTAGGAGTGTTTTCCTCGCTTGTTTATCTGAGGTAGGCAGTTCCTTGTGAGTGAGATATCGAATGATATCGGCATAGGATGGATCCGATTGTTGTGCAGAGATCAAGGTATCCCGAGAAACAGAGTCAGGTGGGAATTCCTTCAAAAAGTCTATCAGGACTGATGGAGGTTGAGAGATTGAAGTTTCTGCGACAAGGGGTGGAACAATCGAAGATGAAGTTGGAAACGAGATATCATCCGATTGGACGACATCTGGATGTGGCGAATCATCTGTCTCAAGTGATGTTCGCTCAAACAAGGGATTGCGACTGAGAGAATCAGCGTTGGAATGCGTATTTCCCTTTTTGTGGACGACAGTGAAATCGAACTGCTGAAGGAAGAGTGACCATCTAGATAGTCGACCAGTCAAATCTGAATTTGTCTTGAGCCACTTCAGAGCAATGTGATCAGTGTAGAGAGTGAATGGCGTCAAGAGATAGTGTCTGAATTCCTTGATACCAGATATAGCCGCAAGGAGTTCTTGCTCAGTGACAGTATATTTGCGTTCTGCAGGAGTGAGTGTTCTACCTCCATATGCGATAACGCGTTCCCTACCATTGTCATCTCTTTGTCCCAAGATGTATCCGAGACCAAACTTTGAGGCATCACAAGAGATGATGAAGGGTTTGTCAAAGTCTGGGTAGACAAGAACTGGGGGAGAAGTCAAAGCTTGTTTGAGAGTGTCAAAAGCTGTTTGACAGTCATCTGTCCAGTCAAAAGCAATATCCTTGCCGAGCAAACGCGTCAGAGGCGCTGCTATCTGGGAGAAATTCCTGACAAAGCGACGATAGTACTGGGCCAGTCCGATGAAGATGCGAATGTCTTTCGCATTTCGAGGTGATGGAAAATCACGGACATTCTGTGTGACAGCAGGATCTAGCTGAACTCCATCACGAGAGAAGGTGTAGCCCAGGTACTGCACCTGTGCTTTGCCAAAGATGCATTTTTCTGGGTGAAATTTGAGTCCAGCTGCGCGAAACTTTGAGAAAAGTTCGCGGAGATGCATGACATGATCTGAGAAGGATTTGGAGAAAATGAGAATGTCATCGATGTAACAAATGGCATGGCGGAAAGCCATTTTGCCAAGGACATTGGAGACAGTAGTTTGATAGAATGCAGGGGCGTTTTTGAGTCCAAAAGGAACACGTCTGAACTGAAACACACCTTCATGGCACATGAAACCTGTCTTTTCTCTGGAATTCTCATGGACACCTAGTTGCCAAAAGCCTTGCCTCATGTCTGTGACCGAATAGATGACGCTACCTGAAAGAGCATCGATGACATCATCTAGTCGCGGCATGGTGAATGAGATTGGACGCGTAACCTTGTTAAGATTACGGAAATCAACACAGAATCGCAGCTTGTCTGAGTTTTTCTTCTTGACCATGACAACTGGTGAGAGCCACTCAGAGTGTGATGGCTCAATGATATTGTGGTCTAGCATCTGCTGAACCTGTTCAGAAATTTGCTCCATCACTTGTGGTGGATATCGATACGCGCGTTGGCGCACAGGGGAAGCCTCTCCTGTGTCAATGTGGAAATCATTGAATTGAGTATGTCCTAGATCCGCAATGGACGTTGCAAAACAATCAGAGAATTCTCCTACAAGGGAGAGAATATCATTGCGTTGCTCCTGTGAAATGTCAGCGTCACCGACTTGAGCACCTAGCGATCGAGCCTTATCAATGTACTGATCACGCATGGTAGCAGATGACAAGGGAGGTGGGGAAGTGTCAACCGCTGAAATTGACGGTACTTGTGAGGTAGTATCATCATATGGGATACAGTAGCAATCGTCAAGCAACTGATGAAATTGGCCTAGGGCTGTTCCGGCATGCAAGACAAGTGACTCATCTGACAAGTTAGCAACTTCACAGACGGACTGGAGGTCTGTGACAGAGAGTAGGCAGTGTGGAAAAAGAAGAGAGGAGTGTTCATGAGTTGGGAGAAATGCGCCAGATGTGGCGTGAGTGGCACAGTCGACAGCAACATTGAAGAGCGTTTTGGAGTTGGGTGGGAGGTGGACAGATCGGAGGACATAGACTGAGGAAAACGGAGGAGAAGGAGGAGTAGTAGTTTGGGGAGGTTGTGGAAGAGGGAAGGTCAAAGTATTGGAGGAAAAATCCAATCTTGCTTTGTGACGTGTCAGGAAGTCAATTCCAAGAATGACGGATTGCGATAGGCTCTTGACGACAGAGAAGGTATGAGTCGCATGCACATCCTGAATACTGACTGGAATTGACACATCACCGAGAACCTGTAACTCAGAGGTTGTGACACTGATGATAGTGGGGTGTGCAGGTGGTGAAAGGAAACACGTGTGCTGAAGGCCAGATGATTCATAGAATGATTGAGAGATGCAACTGAGCGATGCGCCTGTGTCAATCAATGCTAAAACATTACTGGGACCGAGAAGAACACTTGCTTTGTTTGGGAGAGTGGAAGGAAGGAGTTGTGTGATAGCAGAAAGTTCAAGGTGGGAGACAGAAGAAGGAAGGGGAGGGGGTTTGTCATCATGTGTCAAGTCTGTCTGTATCATCGCATCAGTGAAGTCAGCAGTCTGTGTGGCAGCAGACCGTATGCGGACTGAGGAGCAACGCTTTCTTGGACGTCATTGTTGTCGCGTGGTTTGTCGTAGGGAGCGTCGACGTTTGCATGCGAAGGACGTGTGTCCGACGACGCTGCAAAAGTTACATCTATGATTGACGTAGTGGCATGGTGGTGGGTGGAAAACGCCACATCTGTAGCAGCCCTGTGGTTGGGAGTCGTCCATTGGTGGGTGTGAGGGAGGGGGTCTCGGGTAAAAAGACTGGTTGGACGTCATTTGTCTCTGTGGATCAGTCGTTTGTTGTCGAGGGAATGAGCGTGGAGACCGAAAGTTTTGCAGAGGTCGTTGGGGTCGGGAAAAAGTCTGTCTGGGTGGTGGGGTCTGAACAGTCTGGATAGCCTCAGGTGTCAGTAGAGTCTGAATTTCATTGAGCCTGTCGGACAGTTTCTTCAGGTCAGAAGACAAGGTCGGTGTGTCAACAGGTGAGGGATTGACAGACTCTGCAAGACGTGCATGCTGAAAGGCTGTTGTGATGTCAGAGGGGTCTCGCAAAAGTACTTGGGATCGAAGATGTGACTGGAGCCCTTTCACAAAAACGTCAAGGCATTCTGATGGAGCTTTGCCTGCTTTGGCACCAAGGCTAATTACAGAATGGTAAAATGAGATCACGGGCTCACCTTGCTTTTGAGTTCGTGACATGAACTCATTGACCGTGGTCCATCTGGTAGGAGGAACTGCAAATCTGTCTAGAAAAGCAGCACGGAGTTGAGTGTAGTCGGTCTGGGTGGTGGCAGGGAGCGACTGGTACCACTCCGAGGCGAAGTCCCGAAGGAAAACAGGAAACCAGTCCAAGAGTTCACTGTTTGTGCGTCCACGGAGGGCAAAGAGTCTCTCTAGACGCAAGAGCCACTGGTCTGCATCCTCTGTAGGCAGGCCACGGAAGTGGTCTGCTAGATGGAGGTCAGCTGCAGAAAAGTCAGTGGGTCGCGCCATCACTGGTGGGGATCTCGGAAGCGGTGGCACTGGAGCTGCGGGCGTTGTGGGGGGCAGGGTCCACGGATCCTGGGGGCGTTGGTCCGGACGACGATCCAGTTGTGACACCGGGCAGGGTTGTGGCGCCAGGCAGGTTGAAGGCGTCACAGGGGGGTCCGGGGACGGGGAAGTGGAGAGTGGGTGTGGGGAGGAAGATGACACAGGTAGGGGGTAGAAGGGGTTGGAGGATTGAGGGGTTGACAGAAATTCTGGTGAAATTTGGTCCTGGGACAATCTAGGATAGATTCTAGAATACTGGACATCCAGGGGTGGGGAACGTCGAGGGGTTGTTGTGGGAGGGTTGGAATGGGGTAGGGTGGGGGAGAGGGTATGTTGGGAAAGATCTGACAAAAAGGGGTTATTGGATTGGGAAACGTCAGAAGTGTCCGTAGCTGGGGTAGGGATAAGAGGGGTGTGGGATAAATCAGCTTCAATGGGGAAATCTCGAAAAGCATCGAAAATGTTCAATTCGCGACCCTGCTGTCTCTTTGCGAACAGGCGCGTGAGGGGTCGAGACATGATGCTGACATGTCAAAAACAAAAGGTGAATAAAAGAGAAATTTGGGAAGGGCAAAAATAAAAATATGGGACAAGAAAGTCACAAGAAAGTAAATCTTGGCAAGGGGGGTGGCGATGGAAGGAGGGAAGGGAGGGAGTGAGTGAGGGGGGGGTGAGGGTGGGGGAGGAGGTGAGGGAGGGAAGAGTGGGAGGTAGGGAGGGAGGGAGTGAGGGAGGGAGTGAGGGAGGGAGGCGATGAGCCGTGCGCGCAGACCAGGCGAGCGGCTGGCGTACAGGCGTGGTTTGTTGATAAACAGGGGCTGGGGTCAACGAGTGCAAATCAGTGACGTAGCGAGGGTTTTGTCCATCAGGAATGCGGAGGTAGGGGTGGGGAAGAGGTCGCGCGTCCTGGGCCGTTCCACCCGGGTGCTTGGGGGTAAGGGGGTAGGGTTGGGGGTGGGGAATGGGAGTGGGTGGGTGGGTGAGTAATGGCAGATGGGGGGTGGAACGAGCAGGCGGGGGCAGGGGTGAGGACAGGGTCAGGGGCACAAAGGGTCTTCGTCAGGCAGGCCTCCAAGGTTGAATGTCCTTCTCAGACAGAGGCCAAGGATGAATGGTCGTGGTGGGGACAATCCACTGGGGGTTGCTACGGGTGGGAGGATAGGGTGGGAGCAGATGGCGCGACGTGGAGTCACACTCAGCAGAAGAGCGTCAGGGGGGGGGGGGAGGGGGGGTGGTAGGTGGGGAATGGGAGGTGGGAGTTCGGAGATGGGGTGGAAGAACACAAGGCGTTCCCCGGGTGGTGAAGAGGTCAACGTAGTCTTGTGGAGGACAAAGGGGTCTCCATATAAAGGGTGGTGACAGAAGGGTTTGAGTCACCAAAGAGTTCTTCTCATGCGGTCATTGAACGGTGAATGACCTCCTCAGGGGAACAAAGGAGGGCCGAGGGAACGTCACACAAAGGCTTTGGAAGTAAGCAGGAATCGTGGCCGTGGGGAACCGAACAGAGGCTACATGCTCTTCGTTGAGGCAGGAGGCAAGATGCGTCCTTGCAGGGTAAAAAGTCAATTTACATGAATTTATGAAAGTTCATACGATGGGAACCTTGGGCAGATTCTCTACTGGATATATTTGCACACTGGAGACTGTTTCAGTGTGTTGTGACGACGAAACTGTCTTTGTGGAGGAAGGTATGTCGAAACTGTCTGTGTGATTTAAAGTTCAATAAAGATGATAAGATGTTCCAGTACACATGAGAGAGAAAGTCAATTCACGGGTTTCTGGGCAATAGGCGTTGAAGATGCCATCAGTTGGATCACTGGAGAGGTGGGGAGAAGTTGATTCGGATTTATATCAATAGGTTACTTACAGATGACTTTTCACTTTCTCTAAATTTAACGTGTGAGAGGGAGGAGGAGGATCGACTGCATCTCCACCATATGTTATCATGTCCTCCCTGTGTTATCATGGGGATGAGTTCTCCCTTTGATTCGTTATAGGACTCTCCTCTAATTGTTACAGGTCTCCTCTCTGTCTACATGATAAATACCTTGTGGTTCCTTTGTACTTGCCGTGGGCCTTTTCTGGTAGCGTAGATCTTGATTCTTCTTAGACAGGCGAGGGCTCACAGCTTCAGTCTTGCTTGGTGGTCTGCTTGCTTCTGGAGAGGGCTTGGGGTTCCGTTTGGTTGGACAGAAGACTCCATATCTCTTTTTGAGTTCTTAATCTTTATTTGTAGCAGCAAGACACAAGGTGTTACAATGCCCACATTCTCTATCTCTCTCTGACTACATTCTCTCTCTCTAGGTCTGATCCTTTCTCTGTGCCTGTCCGTCTCCCTCTGTTGTCTGATTCCCTCTCTCTCTTACTTGCTTCTTTCTCTCTATAAATACGTGCATGATCCTTTGTTCTAACTGTCTCTGAGTCAGTGTCTTTGTTGGCGTCTCCCTGATTATGCATTTGGACCAGAAACAAAGGACTTTTGATTATGCATCTGGAACACCAAGCCTAGCTGATTCATCTTGCCGTGATTCACTCTGTCTGGACGCAAAATCCACCCCATCTGTTCCCACTGGCTTTTCTTTCGTCATAACATTACTCTGACCAAAGCAATACAACAACACACTTCCGTTTTGCTGAATACTAATGAAGCCCAGACCCCCTTAGCTCCACCCCTTTCCCCTTCTGATGACGCGTTTCCGCCCACCACTCTTACTGAGGAAAGACGTACAGATAAATTCAGCCACGCGTGCAAACCCCGCTCACGCGTCTCTTTCTCGCTCGACAAATCACATCCAACACAGCTCCCGTGAGCAGTAAACAGTTGTCGACAAACAAGCGAGGAAAGAATGAAAGGTTTCTGCTTACCCTTTCGTTGCCAGGACTCTCCGCAGTCCAGAACACGCTATCACACAAGTCGGAACTACACTGACTTAAACCAAACCAAAACCAAAGTTACACCCACCCGAAGTTCCCCAAATGGTGCACGACTCCTACCCCCAGTCTTGTCAGTCAAAGTATGAGAATTTCCCTCCTGCGAAGAAGACCAAGTCCATTCTCACACAGTACTCGTTGTATGTCTCTCTACAACCAAATGGCTGCGCGTTGCACCGCCTCACACGAGTGCACACGCTAGCGTCTCCTACTGTCCCGCCTTCTAACCAGTCCTATCTCTTGACAATTAGGCCACAACCCCTGTGGACTTCACACACACCAGTCCGTCGGTGTAATTTCGTTAGACCTCTAAAATAGCACACATGCTAGTCGTGACGAAATTTGTAGCTCCCAGAGTTACTAATGAAGAAAGTACTTGCACAACTGTCCCCGTAGCCGTTGAGGACAAAGCACACCATGTGCTTTGCAGCGTCGTTCTCCCGTCCCCTCGCTGGCCCACGCCAACGTAGACAGAGTTCGTAGAAGCGACAGAGTACTCGTAGAGAGCACGTGGAACGAACGAAGTTCATAAGTAACCAGTTCGACGGTTGCGATGATGATATGGTGATATGATGGCCTCAAATTCAACCTCAGGCCGTGGTTCATCCAAAGCGAAACTTCGCCCCAATCCAGCTCAAAGCTCTCCCTCACTCTCGCGTACTGACTCAAAGTCACCAGCAGAGAGATTTTTCCACACTCTCGCGTACTGACTCAAAGTCACCAGCAGAGAGATTTTTCCACACTCTCGCGTACTGACTCAAAGTCACCAGCAGAGAGATTTTTCCACACTCTCGCGTACTGACTCAAAGTCACCAGCAGAGAGATTTTTCCACACTCTCGCGTACTGACTCAAAGTCACCAGCAGAGAGATTTTTCCACACTCTCGCGTACTGACTCAAAGTCACCAGCAGAGAGATTTTCCCAGCAAAGCCAACCGCTTTTGCCCGCCACTATGTGGCTCCAAGATTGGGTAGCGCCGATCGCTCACCACAACCTTCTTCATCCGACCGATGAATCCCACTGATCAGAAACACTCTGTCAGCCCAAAAGTTAACTCTGTCACGTGATTACCTCCCAATCAGTGTTAAGTATTTTCGCGCTCTTTGATTATCCCCCAATCAGAGTTCGACTAGCTTTCGCGCCGTTCAGACCCGTGCTATACAATATGAGAACCCTGTGGCATTCCAACACACCCCTCGCCACCTCGAATGACCCCTCGAGTGACGTCGCACCCCCCTGTCACTCAAAACGAGTTGTCGCATTGCAGTAAACGGTCTGAGCGCGTGATTCACTGCATCTACTCGCACTGACAATTACAATACCAGATCACACCCCAGTCGCATCTTGCGACATTATTATTATTATTATTATTATTATTATTATTATTATTATTATTATTATTATTATTATTATTATTATTATTATTATTATTATTATTATTATTATTATTATTATTATTATTGTTATTATTATTGTTATTATTATTTTTATTAATATTGTTAATATTGTTATTATTGTTATTGTTGTTATTGTTGTTATTGTTGTTATTGTTGTTATTGTTGTTGGTGTTGTTGTTGTTGGTGTTGTTGTTGGTGTTGGTGTTGGTGTTGTTGTTTGTGTTGTTGTTGTTGTTGTTGTTGTTGTTGTTGTTGCTGTTGCTGTTGCTGTTGCTGTTGCTGTTGTTGTTGTTGTTGTTAGTGTTGTTGTTGTTGTTGTTGTTGATACTTATCATTATGACAACAAATCCTTCAAAATACATATCAAATCGACTACTAGACCAATCTGACATCAAGTAACAAATCATATGCGACCACCACATAATTATCAGTGTGAAATGTAAAGTTCACAGTATGGGTCTCTAAATAAAACTTTACAGGGTAAATTGTTAACCACACAAGATTCATAGCATCACATCCAAGTCTCAAACAAACTCGACCCCTTGTTGGCGCATCACATCCAAGTCTCAAACAAACTCGACCCCTTGTTGGCGCATCACATCCAAGTCTCAAACAAACTCGACCCCTTGTTGGCGCATCACATCCAAGTCTCAAACAAACTCGACCCCTTGTTGGCGCATCACATCCAAGTCTCAAACAAACTCGACCCCTTGTTGGCGCATCACATCCAAGTCTCAAACAAACTCGACCCCTTGTTGGCGCATCACATCCAAGTCTCAAACAAACTCGACCCCTTGTTGGCGCATCACATCC
The DNA here is from genome assembly GCA_034096865.1 of Theodoxus fluviatilis. NCBI lineage: Eukaryota > Metazoa > Mollusca > Gastropoda > Cycloneritida > Neritidae > Theodoxus > Theodoxus fluviatilis. The sequence continues at coordinate 89,787 of JAWQFJ010001422.1, forward strand.
AAGTCTCAAACAAACTCGACCCCTTGTTGGCGCATCACAACAGAAATAACTACTCTCACCAGTCGGCCATTGATCGCGCAATCACTGGGTTGGAAACAAAATGGCGATTTCTAGAGAGGGTTACAACAACGCTCACCTTGTCTTGCAGCTCTTCCCGACTCTGTTCTATTCACTCTCTAAGGGGCTTAATATCCCTGGAACTACTACATTTCTTTCAATGGCAGTAATAAGAGTTGTGTGTGTGTGTGTGTGTGTGTGTGTGTGTGTATGTGTATGTGTGTATGTGTGTGTATGTGTGTGTATATATATGTGTGTGTGTTTGTGTGTGTGTGTATGTGTGTATAATTATGTGTGTGTGTGTGTGTGTGTGTGTGTGTGTGTGTGTGTGTGTGTGTGTGTGTGTTTTTTGCTTATCCTATTCATCATCCCAACGCAAAGGTATCATGCAAGATCCCCTCACAGATACAAAGCAAAACAAAACCACGGTGCCTTCATGCGGGGGCACACACACACACACACACCGGGCAACCCTTCCACGAGCACAAGCAGTTCTGTCAAACGTGCGTTGCATGCAGGAGTGTCCAGGTGCAAAAACCAGAGAACAAATATTTTCAACTTGCAGAAAGGAGATAAGCGATGGAAAAACCGACAGTTTTTAACGCATATTTTGAAAATGAATTATACGTTGATACAGCAATAATTAGACTATCTACAGGTTTACCAGTGAGATAAAACGAAGACGTATGATGTGTGATTCCCGATTACTGCCACTGAGATTTCTCAGATATTCTGTCTTTTGTTTGGGCTCGGTTTTTCTCTCTCGATAGAAGGAAATAAAACAGTGCATAATACTTATCGAAAGTAACGAGGGATAATCGCAAAATCACTGCTTTTCCAATCAATCTTTTATATATTTTTCCATGTGCAGAGGGCAGTGTAGCGTGCAAAGAACGCGACCGTCCAGAAAAGGCGTCGGAAGTCATCAGAGAGTTACCTCCCTCCGCTATCGAACGCGTTTTTGTGCGAAATCTCTCCTGACGAACGACGGACTTGCTGCTCTACGCGTTATTTTTGTAGGAGGGTTGATGTTATTAATTCTGCACATTACATACCGTTAAAGATGGTTGGAACACTCAGTTGTTAACAAGAGAGAGGTACTCTCTATACAAGGTGTTCAAATCCAATCACAACATGGAGCAATATTTGTATGACTTTGACGAACCTTTCTTCAGAGATTTGTATATACGGTTTCGTTTGGGTGTAAGTGAACTCTTTGTACATCGATAGAGATATAGTGAGCCACCTTCTTTAGTATGCCCCAGCTGCAACGAAAGTGAAGAGGATGAAATGCATTTTCTGTTCACATGTCCAGCATATGAAGATTTAAGGATGAAATACCTGCACTTTTGTATAGGACTCACCATGCAAGACAGCCTAGCAGTATGTTTTTCAAGTGATGAGAGGGAAAGAGTGAGATGTGTGAGCTCTTATTTATTTCAATCATTTAAGAGAAGGTCTATATCATTAGAAAATGTTTGATTCTGAGTCATTGCACTGGGCCGATGGCCTCTACAATAAAGTATTCGTATTCGTATTCGTACATACCGTTAAAAAACTTCGGCCGTGCAAAAGAGACGGTGGAAGTTGCCTCCCTTGTTGCTATTTGCCAAAATGATACCATCCGTGCGTTCAAGAGGACCTACCGGTAGCCTACCGGTAGCCGAGCAACCAATGTGCACTCTTGAACGACTCGTTATGACCGAACGGTAGCCAAGATGGCTTCCGCGATGCCTTCTCATCGTCGCGGATTGCGCTTCTCAACCAAATGAGTAAACCAGCAGCTGCAGACTGCTCGTTCCTTGTGGAAGCTGATGAAATACGTTAAGCTGTAGCTGTGCATGAATGCTCGGCATCGCTCGAATAGAAATTTATGTCAAAACGACAGTGCTAACTTGGTGTAAGCAAGAATATTTCGATGCTCACTTCAAGGGAGATTACACAACAAACAAAGGGCTAATGTAAGATATAAGAGTTGCTTCCCTTAAAATTGTTTCGCTATCTGTCGTGGAAATGTTTGCTCACATCTTGCCCGGTAATTATTTCAGAGCAGTTATTCTTTTAAAAAAGAAAAGTACAAT
>JAWQFJ010001422.1:99424-101924 GCA_034096865.1 Theodoxus fluviatilis
GTACCCCCTCTACATCGGTGCACTCATCAAGGCTGTGAAGTATTGGCTAAAGATATGCAGAATGGATGAAAATAGACTTCCAAAGCAAGCTTACTTTATGATGATAAATATCAAAGTCCCAGAAGAGTATGACTGGGTGAGACTGGTGGAGAAATGTCTGTCACAGCTGGGATTTAGGTATGTTTGGGAAAATTCAGGTACTAATAATGTCAAAGGTTTCATTCAAAACCTGAAGCAAAGGTTACAAGACTGTTTTCGCCAGGAATGGATAGCCAAAATTAATGACAGCCAAAGATTTGTTCTGTATAGGTCGTGCAAAGACACATTTCAGTGTGAGAGCTATCTGAACTTTATCAATATAAAGAATTTAGAGACTGTTTTATACGATTCAGACTTGGTAACAACGAGATAAAAAGCAATGTACGATACAAATCAGAGCCAAATGGAAATAAAATATGTCCTTATTGCCGTGATATTGAAAATGAAACCCACTTTATGTTATGCTGTCCTATGTATTCTGATACAAGAAATGAATATTTAGCAACATATCTGCGAAAAACTAGAAATATTGACATATCTTACTTGATAAACGGAAACGAGGTGCAAAAGACACGCGACGTTGCAATGTTTGTCTATTATAGCTTAAAACGTCGCAGGGAAAATCTTTATCAAACTGTACATAACCTCTCCCCATAACTATAAGTAAACCAACGCATCCATCTGTCTAGCATGACGGGCTAAACCAAACACTGCCCATACTATTTCAATATATGTATATATTCAGTTTCAGGTATCAGTTCAGTTCAGTTCAGTCTCTTAGTCTTAACCCTGAGATGGGTTGTTGAGGCACCACTGATGACTTTCGGACAATCTTCCTCCATCGATCTCTATCCTCTGTGGCTCGCTGTGAGTCAGCAAAGGTCAAGCCTGTCCACTCTTTGATGTTGTCTTCTCACCTCTTTCTCTGCCTGCCTCTCCTTCTCCCACCTGGTACGGTACCTTGCAGGATGGTCTTGGCCAGCCCACTGCCTCTTGACACGTGACCGTACCACTTCAGCTTTCTGCTTTTCATGATTGAGAGCAGGACTTCGTACTGTCCAAATGCTCTCCTGATCCTGTTGCTTACTTCCTAATTTGTGACATGGTCTTTATATGAGATGTTCAGAATCTTGCGGTAGCATCTCATTTCCAGGGCTTGTATCCGTCTCTGTAGTTCAGATGTGAGTGTCCAGGACTCGCATGCATACAAGAATACGGAGATGGCCAGCGTGCGCATGAGCCTGATCTTTGACGCGAGAGTGATATTTTTGTCACGCCATATTGGCTTCAACTTTGCCAATGCTGCTGTTGTTTGTGCTATCCTGGACAGTATCTCTAGTTTGGACCCTTCATCAGTCACAATAGATCCCAGGTATTTGAAGTTGTTCACAGCGTCCAGTTTTTGGACCTTCACTTTGATTTCCATTTTGAAGCCCCGAGGGTTGATCGTCATCACCTTGGTCTTCTCAGCACTTATCTCCATGCCATATGCCTGTGAGGTCTTGTCCAGGTGCTCAACAAGACTAGTCAGCTCCCCCTCACTTCCTGCTAATCCATCAGTATCATCAGCAAAACGTAAGTTGGTGATCTTTCTGCCACAGATGCTGATTGATCCTTCGTGGTCTGCTAGGGCATTAGTCATTATCCTTTTGAGGAAGAGGTTGAAGAGTGTGGGGGAGAGTAGACAGCCCTGTCTGACTCCGACCGTTGTCCTGAACCATTCGCCTGTGGTACCATTGAACTGGACTGCGCTGGTCGCTCTGTCATAAAGATGTTCGACGACTTTGGTGATCTTGGAGCTGATGTTGTAGCTTCTCATTGTGGCCCACAGCGCAGCATGCCAGACTCTGTCAAATGCTTTTTTAAAGTCTATAAAGACACGGTACAGATCTTGTTGTTGTAGATGTTTCTCATACAGGACTCTCAGATTGAAGATCTGTTCGGTGGTGCTCCTACTTGGTCTGAAACCTGCCTGCTCTTCAGCAATGATTTTCTCTGCCTGAGGTTTTAATCTGTTCAGCAGTACTTTCAGCATGGCCTTGCTGGGATGGCTGATGAGGCTGATCGTGCGGTAGTTCTGGCACATTTGCAGGTTGCCTTTCTTGGGCAATGTAATGTGTCCACGGGGTTCAGGTATACATGTATGATAATCCTCCTGTGATCTGTTTGACTGTTTCTTGAAACGCTGAATCTGCGATTCACTTTTAACTCTTAATTTATCTAGTTTGAGGCACAGACGTACGTTATTCAAGGAACATACCAAAACGAGTTTGTGTACATAACTACTGTAAAATCTTAGATGTTTTATCACCTCCTGTAAATGTATCTACGGATGTTTTTAACACATGTCGATATCAATTATTCTACGCACACATAAGTATTGCTGTAACTATGATGGGTCGTCCGGCCGCAATAAAGAATCAACCAATCAAAATCTCACTTTCTCTCTTTTTCTTTTTGT
>JAWQFJ010001422.1:104424-111924 GCA_034096865.1 Theodoxus fluviatilis
TGTTGCGCTGAATGTGTTGCACTGGATGTGTTACGCTGGATGTATTGAGCTGGATGTGTTGAGCTGGAAGTGTTGCGCTGGAAGTGTTGCGCTGAATGTGTTGCGCTGGATGTGTTACGCTGGATGTGTTGAGCTGGAAGTGTTGCGCTGGAAGTGTTGCGCTGAATGTGTTGCACTGGATGTGTTGAGCTGGAAGTGTTGCGCTGGATGTGTTGAGCTGGAAGTGTTGCGCTGGAAGTGTTGCGCTGAATGTGTTGCGCTGGATGTGGTACGCTGGATGTGTTGAGCTGGAAGTGTTGCGCTGGAAGTGTTGCGCTGGAAGTGTTGCGCTGGAAGTGTTGCGCTGGAAGTGTTGCGCTGAATGTGTTGCACTGGAAGTGTTGCGCTGGAAGTGTTGCGCTGAATGTGTTGCGCTGGATGTGTTATGCTGGATGTGTTGAGCTGGAAGTGAAGCGCTGGAAGTGTTGCGCTGGAAGTGTTGCGCTGAATGTGATGCGCTGGATGTGTTACACTGGATGTGTTGAGCTGGAAGTGTTGCGCTGAATGTGTTGCGCTGGATGTGATACACTGGATGTGTTGAGCTGGAAGTGTTACGCTGGATGTGTTGAGCTGGAAGTGTTTCGCTGGAAGTAAATCGCTGAATGTTTTGCACTAGAAGTGTTACGCTGGATGTGTTGCACTGGATGTGTTGAGCTGGATGTGTTGAGCTGGATGAGTTGCACTGGATGTGTTGAGCTGGAAGTGTTGCGCTGAATGTGTTGCGCTGGATGTGTTACACTGGATGTGTTGAGCTGGAAGTGTTGCGCTGGATGTGTTGCGCTGGATGTGTTGCGCTGGATGTGTTGCACTGGATGTGTTGCACTGGATGTGTTGCACTGGATGTGTTGCGCTGGATGTGTTGCATTGGAAGTGTTGCGCTGGATGTGTTGCGCTGGATGTGTTGCACTGGATGTGTTGCACTGGATGTGTTGCACTGGATGTGTTGCGCTGGATGTGTTGCGCTGGATGTGTTACACTGGATGTGTTACACTGGATGTGTTGCACTGGATGTGTTATGCTGGATGTGTTGCACTGGATGTGTTGAGCTGGATGTGTTACACTGGAGGTGTTGAGCTGGATGTGTTGCGCTGGATGTGTTGCGCTGAATGTGTTACACTGGATGTGTTACGCTGGATGTGTTATATTGGATGTGTTGCGCTGAATGTGTTACACTGGATGTGTTGCATTTGAAGTGTTACACTGGATGTGCGGCGGAGGCAAATCGGATCAGGCCCTCAAACTAATCATTGGTCACAGTGACATCGTCTTCTCTCAGTCTGTTAGAAATTTAGGCGTCATGTTTGACGATGGTCTGTCAATGAGATCTCATGTCACCAAAGTCTGTCAGTTAGCATATTATGAGCTAAGGAAAATTAGTACCATTTGTCATTATCTTTCTCAGCAGGCCACCAAAACGCTCATCACATCAATTGTTCTGACTCGTCTCGACTATGGAAACTCTCTTCTCGCTGGCATCCCCGACACTCTGCTTAACAAACTCCAGAAAGTTCAGAATTGTGCTGCTAGGCTAGTTTTTCGATGTCCCAAGCGTACCCATGTCTCATCACTCCTACATACACTTCACTGGCTCCCCATCTCTCAAAGGATATATTATAAACTTGCTTCTTTGTACTTGAAAGCCATCGACAACACCGCACCACACGCTCTTACAGAAATTCTTGCAGTCTACACGCTTTCCAGATCTCTACGCTCAGCTGCTGACTCTGGAATGCTTTAAGGTCCCCGCCGTAATAAGTAAACTAGATAACAGCGTGCCTTCTCCTATATTGGACCTGTAACCTGGAATAGTCTCCCTCGCTCAGTCCGTCATTCTGACACTCTGCCCCAGTTCAAAAGTGCTCTAAAGACCCACCTCTTCCGATCCGCCATTCCCACTGAGCTGCTTCGTCTTACTTGACCTGGCCTGCAAGTGCTGTGTATATTGTATAGTTTGTTCTATTTGTTCTACTGGATCTTAGTTTTAGTTTTTTGTTTATGTGTGTGGTGTGTGAGTTTTTGTAGGAATGTGGTGATGAGTGGTTGTATGAGTGTTGATTCTTTGGATTGCAAACGCCATGAGCTTACCTGTCAAGGGAAGGTATGTGCGTATGAATAAACTATTATTATTATTGAACTGGATGTGTTACGCTGGATGTGTTACGCTGGATGTGTTACATTGGAAGTGTTGCACAAGATGTGTTACACTGGATGTATTTCGCTGGACGTGTTACGCTGGACGTGTTACACAGGATGTGTTATGCTGGATGTGTTACACTGGATGTGTTACGCTGAATGTGTTACAATGGATGTGTTACGCCGGACGTGTTACACTGGATGTGTAACGCTGGATGTGTTACGCCGGACGTGTTACACTGGATGTGTTACGCTGGATGTGTTACGCCGGACGTGTTACGCTGGATGTGTTACGCTGGATGTGTTACGCCGGACGTGTTACCCTGGAGGTGTTACACTGGATGTGTTACGCTGGATGTGTTACGCTGGATGTGTTACACTGGATGTGTTACGCTGGATGTGTTACGCTGGATGTGTTACGCCGGACGTGTTACTCTGGATGCATGGGCGAATAGTTCCGTCAGTTAAGCATAATTGGGGATTTACTTTTTGACAAACTATGCGTCTTTTCCGACAAAACCAGTAAGAATTTGACTTTTACTAACGTGGATATACATGTACACAGCAAGTACATGCAATGAACGAATGCAACAAAAACAAAAGTCGCTGTGTCATAATCCTGCTCGCGCGCCCGTGTGTGTCTGTCTGTGTGTGTGTGTGTGTATGTGTGTCTGTGTGTGGATGTGTGTGTATGTGTGTGTGTGTGTGTTTGCGTGTGTGTGTCTGTCTGTGTGTGTGTGTGTCTATGTGTGTGTGTGTGTGTGTCTGTCTCTGTGTGTGTGTCTATGTGTGTGTGTATCTGTCTGTGTGTGTGTGTCTATGTGTGTGTGTGTGTCTGTCTGTCTGTGTGTGTGCCTATGTGTGTGTGTGTGTCTGTCTGTGTGTGTCTATGTGTGTGCGTGTGTGTGTGTGTGTGTGTGTGTGTGTGTGTGTGTGAGGGAGAGGCAGAGGGAGGGAGAGAGAGAGAGAGAGAGAGAGAGAGAGAGAGAGCGAGCGAGAGAGAGAGAGAGAGAGAGAGAGAGAGAGAGAGAGAGAGAGAGAGAGAGAGACAGAGAGAGACAGAGAGAGACCTTTCTTTGGAATAAAAACCTTTTAGCAATGATACCAAACTGTAGGTATCGCATATTCTGTCATGTACAAGTATAACTCGTGCTCAGATGGAGGGCCTCTCTTGATCTCCGTGCATCAAGGCCTTTACTCCTGTCGCATTCACTGCAGCAGCAACAATCCCCAAAACCCAAAGCCTAAAGCATGCATGATTTCCAAAGGCCGTACAATCTGTTCGAATTATCGAATGATGCTGCAGTTCAGCTGGGGTACTGCTCGTTTCAGTGACACTCAGGGTCGTAGCGTCCCGCAGTGCGCTTCGGTTGCGACGAGGTCAGGCAATTAACCTGCTGCCAGGACAAACTCCTTGACATCTTGCTGTCCCTTGATTTCAAGCAGGGAAGTGGCAGTTCCGCATGTCTGAGAGGTCACTCGTCTCGGGAGAACTCAGGCATTTCCGCTGTGCACACATCGTCTCCAGGTGCGCACCCCGTGCAAAATGTCTGGGGCGGAAAGCTAACGATGGGCTGGAGGATAAATGTTCGGAGAGACAGGTGCAGAAACCCACGTAGGGACCCAGGGCACGAGTTTGGAGCCACGTCACCCCGGAGACAGCAAAAGCCCGTCCCATCTTGAATCATGGCCAACGTCTTGGTGACACTTTTGGTCTGCAGCCTGCTGGGTAAGTGACCATAGATCGTTTTGAAAGTCTGTCCCCAAATATATTTTGGAAGGTGTGCATTTGAAAAAGTTTTCGTAAAAGTTCTGTCGAGAAACAGTGCGAAGTTTGGAGTGTCATCATAATATGAAAATGGAGGATATCGCTGGACACGTCATTTCCTTGCGATGGTCTACGGGTTTTACCTATTATCTCGAAGCGGAATGTTTCAAGGGTCACGTTGAATGAACTGCTACACTCTTCATACAAAAAGAAAGATCCTTGATGCTTTTTATAATCAAGAACAAGACTTTCTTCTTATTTAAGAGTACCATTTAGCAAACAAACACAAAACAATTCCACCCTCAAAATACGCAGTACACTCTGAGTACCGAGCGGATGTCTCCGTCAAAGGGTTAGCTTATTGTAAACATGTCTAATCAATTGGGTTTGATTAGCTTCTTCCGCACAACAATACACACATCGCTCAGCAGTGTCGACTCTCCCACACGTCACTTATCATAATTATTCAGTACGTATGCATTTTGTTGCTGGATGCCTTTCCTTTTACAGGTCTGAGTTCTGGCATCTCTCCTCTGCCTTCCTGCCCCAATCTCTCCTACTGCTCTCTGCGCTGCCCAGTCTACGTGAAAGATGTCAATGGCTGTGACACCTGCAAGTGCGCGTCCCTACCTTACCCCACCTCGCGTAAGCACTTCCAGACCTGAGACTGGTTTCGGCACTTCCAGACCTGAGACTGGTTTCGGCACTTCCAGACCTGAGACTGGTTTCGGCACTTCCAGACCTGAGACTGGTTTCGGCACTTCCAGACCTGAGACTGGTTTCGGTAGCATTCGCGGGACCAGAGGCGCGTTTCGTTTCGAAAGGTATTCGGAAATGTTCAGGGCTGAGAGCTCACGGCGAGCGGCAGCCTGGACAGGTTCATGTCTGCAAAAGCTTTGGGCTTCGCGGGCGCTCCGTAAGCGCCCATCTCTGAACATTCTTTAATACACCTCTCGAAACGAAACGCACACGACACTGGTCCTGCGAATGATGCTTTCGAATTGCTTCCGCAAATCCGCCGGCGAGGACACTTCATGTCAGTGTTCAGCATAAAATGGAAGTGTGTGGACTTGAAGCGTTATCCTGACGTACACTGTTGTATGTGTACATTTGTGGTAGAGGCCACCGGCCTGGCAGAGGTACTGCGTGTCCATGTACAGCAACATGGGGAAGGGTGTCCACAGGAAATGTTCTCCAGTCATTCACGGTTCTATCCATTTTGTGGGAGAGGTCACGGCCGTCGTCACCACAACCTCACCATGACCACCACTATCGCGGTCAATGTCATCACCACCACTACTGCCTCCACCAGCACTACCACCATCACAATCACCACCAACACTCACACTACCACCACCACCACTACTGCCTCCACCAGCACTACCACCATCACAATCACCACCAACACTCACACTACCACCACCACCACTACTGCCTCCACCAGCACTACCACCATCACATTCACCACCAACACTCACACTACCACCACCACCACTACTGCCTCCACCAGCACTACCATCATCACATTTACCACCAACACTCACACCACCACCACCACCACCACCACCACCACCACTAGTGCCTTCACCAGCACTACCACCATCACAATCACCACCAACACTCGCACTACTACCACCACCATCATAGTCACAACCATCAGCAGCAGTACCACCACCAATGGCACTACAATCACTACCACCACCACTACCACCAAATATCAGTGCCAGCACCAGCACCTCCACCACCTTCACCACCACCACCAGTACCACCACCAGCACCACTGCTGTTGTCTTCAACTTCATTACAGCTTGTTAAAGACGACACGGTAACAATAGCAGTTGTCATTATCGTTGCTAGTTTTTGCCGTTTTGATCTTGCCTTTATTGTTTGTTTGTTTGTAGTTGTTGTTTTTGGGGGAGTAATAGGGAAACTTTATTTCTCTTTTACCCTCAAATACATCAAATAGTTTTCTGAGACTCAAGAGATGTTTTTGGTAGCTGATTAAGACATTTTTTGCCTCTAATTTGGGATATTTGCATAAGGTCGGATATGTTTATTGAGTGTTCATTTTTGCCTTCATCTTATTATGAACCATTTCTGGGTGGCATGAGGTCCTGTAAGCCAATGTGCCTCTATCTACACTTACAAAAAGACTTGTTTCTGCAATTTGGCTTTATATTTCACAGCTCAGTGCCTTCCCTCGCTCTGTCCTAACCCCTGCCCCTACGGTCGCGTGCGAGATTATCGTGGCTGCGAGACTTGCCAGTGTGCGATGCCAGTGACACAGGCGCCTCGTTCCTGTGAGTGTCTGAGAAACGCTTTTCTTCCTCGGAATTTGTGTGCAATCCTTAACCGAACTGATTTTTACAGTTGCAGTTTTATTGCTATGTAACAACACGAAATCTTTGATGTAGATAGAAAACCCTGCGTCCAGTCGCGTAAAGTGTATGTATTGTGAGATGTTCTCATTGACTTCGCAAATGAATTCATTGAATTTCAGATGGTGCTTAAAGCAGGATAAAATGCTTTGTAGGAAGGAGATCTATCGGTGTGGAGAATAGTTCAGTCGTTATAGCGATTTCAAGAAATGAAGAAAATTATAATTTGTTTCAGGCATGAATCACCCCACATGATAACTTTCTAGCTGATCACTGATCTTTCTATCGGTACCGTATTCAGTCACTTTCAAGTTCTGGTGTCAAAACCAAAGGGGTCAGTCATTAATGGCTACCAAACAAAGAACAAGGAACACAGCTCTCACCTGCACATGATGTAATGCTCCTGAAACGCAATGGCGACAACCAGAGCGCGCGAGGTTTGTGAGACTTTTACTCGACCTAAATAAGGATGTTGGTCAAACTTTCTTTTTCTTTGCAGCCATATGTCCGCAAGTGATGTGCATGCTGTGGTGTGAGAACGGCTTCGCTGAGGGCTCCAACGGCTGTCCTCTGTGTCAGTGCAAGCCCTCCAGCCCCACTTGGCCGCGATACCGTGAGTGCCCGTCAGGCAGGGGCGCGTTGCTTAGCCGCGAGGAAAGCGAAGATCTTGCGAGGAATAGGCCGGTGTCAATACAAAGACAGCCGCATTCCAACTGATGAGGGAGGTATGCGATTTTGGACACATGTTGACATCTGCCTACGCCTCACAGGGCCTCGCGTCTATGCAACCCGGCCCAGAATTCAATCTGAAGCCATGTCCATCGAGGGAAATTTGTATGAAGACTTTCAGGCCTGGTCGCCAGAATGCAGCGTCCATGTTATAGTGCACAGTGTAGGTTTCCAGGCCATTGGTTAAGGCGCTTGCCTTGCACCCTCTTCACCGCAAACGGGAGAGAAACCATACTGCAAGGGTTTTACATAGAGTTGCCTCCTTATGCAAGGTGTGTAACCCGAAGCGGGTTTTCCAGGGCTAGGATAGGCTAGCAGAGTTAGTCAAAGGCACATCCAACTGAGACGCGTTTCATTTCTAAAGTTTGTTTTTAAGTGTTCAGATATAAGCACTCCTAGCGAGCGCCTACGTGGACTTGCACGTTCATGTAGGAGTACAGCTTTGGTGTGCGA